>JAHBCN010006776.1:0-47008 GCA_019359885.1 Listronotus oregonensis
ATGAAATTTGAATTGACTACCCAGAGTCAGTATTTCCCCGCATGTTTGGAAGATGATTTGCCCATATTGGCGCTTTTTCCCCATATCACTGGACGGAGCCCTTTTTTTCTGATTCCCCAACATGTAACTGGTAGGATCGCCATGTGGTGTATTTGCTTTGTATTGGGGTTCGTAGTATCTGGTACACGTCAAGAAGTCAAACAAGAGACTTTGTATACAACATACTTTAAAAAAAAAATAGAAAAATAGAAAAACCCTCTTAGGCTTTTAGTAACTAACTTATCTTTACTGTATCTAATGTATCTAATCTAATTTTATAAACGTTATTATATATATATTTAAACATTAAACAACATCCTTTAATATACACAGTTTTTAATATATGAGTATTGTTATATAAACTAATATTTAAAAAAACATGCTGTTAACCTTCACGGTCAATTGCTTTAGATACGTGCATTGGATTATTAACAAGTACTAGTGACTAACCTTTCAAGATTATTCTTTAGCCTTTTTTTTTAAATAACCATTACAAAGTTATTTACTTAAGAAATAACAAAATAATTATGTTCATAAATGTACTGTTTTTTCTTTTTTGCAATTGCGGGTTACACAAAAATTTTTTTTTATTTATTTTAGTAATAAAATAACTGATATTTGGTGCGTTTTATTTATTAGCAAAGCGCATACTTTATCAGGTTATATTGACAGAGTTAATTTAGTGTAGTGCCTATTTTTTTGTTAACATTACCTAACCAACTATTGAAATATACATTATGGTAATTAAGTATCTACACTCAGTTTAAGAGATGATTCTTCGGCCAATTTTAAGATCAAAAATTCATATAAACATTGATCCGCGATAATTTAGTTTTTGGAACGCAGGGTTTAAAAAAACAAGTTTTTTGTATATATCCTAAATACTATTTACCCAGTACTTGGGCAAAACGTTTGTCAATATTAATATCCTTTCAGAACTAAATTTTGCACTAAATTAAGTAGGTTACGGGGTTTTCTTTATTTTTATTGCAAAAAAATAAAATTAAAGATTCAATAAAATTTGTACCAAATGTATTCTTGACAATCTCTTTAGAAATTTTTGACTTAGATCTACAAAAAAAATCATTAACGGTTTTTTTTTTGTTGCAAAAATGGACTACAGACCTTAAAAAGATATTATTTAGGGACCTTAAAACGTTAATATAATAAAAGAAAGAAAAAACTATTTTTTTAAAGTATCCTTGCTGCTACAAATTATACTTTTGAGCAACTTTAGATACGAATGAAATCTTCTTAATGACGTAAATGTTAAACAAGGCCCAACAAGTTTAATTTCTATTATAATAATAAACACATAAACTTCTCTTTGTTTTAGGATATATTAAATATGACAATAAAATACTTTTAAAGTCCAAAGATTCAAAAATTGACCACAATTTAATACATTTGACTTTTTCCCTAAACATTTCGTTTTCCCACATTTTGCGAATTGTATATTCAATAAACAATATTTCATATTAACACATTTTAATAAAAAAAAAATTACAAACTGTCATTTCTCTCAGCTATTTATTAAAAAGATACTTCGTACCATCAATGGGTAGGTAGGGTTTGAAGTGAGTGGACTTTTTACGCCATCCACTGCGACCGCTCGGTCTATTGTGGCTCACACCTTTTTATATTTCTCCCAATAGGATCAGACTTCTAATGAATCCGATACCAGATTGGGAGAGAGTTCTTACATCTCCTCTTACTCGTGTCGCTACCGGACACGAGCACAATATGTGTTCTGGTGTCCCTGTCTCCTGGAGAGTATGACGAGCAGACGATTAGATTCGTCATGCCCTCCTCTCCCGGTCTAGTGACGAGGGTAGCTACCAGGCCCTTGTTACAGGAGCCAGATGTTTCTTCTGAGGCCGCATCTCCGGCCTTACCCTATGAAGACGGTCCTATCCGCTTTCTGTTTAAAGCCAGGGAACCTTTTTCCCTATAAAGGCGGTTTTATCCGCCTTCTGTTTGGATTTAGGGATCCTTTCCTAAGCACCTGTTTGTTCGGGATGGGTTAGCCTTCCCGTAAACAGGCGCCGGTGACTTAGGGACACCTTTCAAACGGATTTACCCGTTTCGGTCGTGCACCTTTATCTGCTTGTGACTTGGTGGCACCTCTGGTAATGGATTTATCCGTTTCGGTCAGCGCACCTTTCTAACTTTTTCCTGTGAAAGCGGTTCTGTTCGCTTTCTGTTTGGAGCTAGGGAAGTAATAGTCCACCACGGCAGAGCCTCGCATTACCGCAGTAAGGCTAGATACTTTGAGAGGTCGCCCTGTATCTGAGAGGCACCGTTGGAGATACCTGTTTAACGCACAGGATGTCATTCACTCATCAGCACGGTATGCTAACACCTTGAGTTAAGCCTTGTGTTCATCTTAGCTTCGGATCCCGTTCCATACGCTAGCCAAAAAGAGTTGCCGATAACCAGCAACTCTAGCGCATGTTCCAAAAGATCCTACTGGGCCCAACCAAGACAACAACGTGTGAACACAGCAGTTGGGATTCTTACCATTAATGGGTAGTATTAAGCGTGTACCAAATTTTAAGAATTTCTCGTTTTGTTTGGTGGACATGTTTTTAGACTCACAAACTTGAAGATATGCAAAAACTTATTTTCCAATTATTTTTAGGTTTAAATTATTCTCTCATAGCAAGAAAAGTTTTTAACACAAACATGTACACAGGGTGCCCAGGAAAACGTGGATAGTCTCCCAATATGAAAAAAGCACATAAAAAGATCACTAAAGAATTACAATTAAATTAAGTTTTTGTAACATAATTATTAAACCACCAGGTAAACTTAAATTTTATTTTATTAAGCTCAAAGAAAATGTTGTGACTAGAAGCATGGCACAAAGAATACAAGGTAGGATCTTGCACATGACGTTTGTCACGTGATAACCGGTTATTACGTAGCAATGTACTAAAAGGATTTTTCGAATACCTTTTTCAACTACTGGGTGATAGCAGTTCTTTCCCCACCGTTTTAACCGTGCTTAACCGCCTATCCTCGCAAAAAACGAAAGATTTTCGTATTCACGCGTGTGTCAATTTCCCTAGTAATTGTTTCATAGGTACGCTTTAAGTTAAACCCAAATGTAAGGTCTTTAGATAGTCAAGAAATAAGTCAAAAAGATAAGATAAAAACTAAACTTTCCATTTAATAAGATATTAGCTATTTCCAAGTCAACTTTAACAAGTAAATCTTTTTTCTATGATTTAAATATAATTATACTTATTCATTCAGGGAATTAACTGATTAAATAGAAAAACTAACACAACTAACCACAACTAACCATAAAAAAAAACATCACAAGCACCAAAACCACAGAAAAGCCGCGTTTTCCATAAGTTTAATTTGAATTGATAACCATTTTGAACAGTCCTCACGACTAGTGGGATAGCTGAATACTGGGTAAAATAATGCCGTAATACTGACGTCATACCTTCTACGTTACCGCTTCTCGCCAAAATAAACCGGTTAACTATCCTAACAATTTTCAATACGGTATGTTGCCAAAATTTGTTTTAAGAAGTTGAATTAATGCTCATGTTTATACTGATATTTTTATAATTTGTTTAGCGGTTTACTTTGCTTTTCCCAGAGTTTTGTGACTCTAAAACGTATTGAAGTTTAAGATAATTTGCTTATAAATATTCATTTCTTTAAAATAACCCTAATATTTAAAAATGGGTAAAAATTTACAAACATTGCAGGCTTTCTTATGGCTTTCTATTTAAATTTTGGTGCGAAGTCACATTGCTACTCATTCCAAAGCGAAGATTTTGAACGCTGGTGATCCCTACCTTTATTCATTTGCCTGGACTAGCTGTTACACCAGACCCATACTTTTAACGCCTTAACTTTGGAAATAATATAAACCTAACAGGTTTTGTCGAGAGATGCGTTAGTAGACCAAGGCGCAGCCGAGGTCTACTATACTTCTCGGGACAGAAATGAAACTTTTCACCGAGGTTTGTATACTATTTTATTTACAACCACTTTATTCATTTCCTATCATTTTAAATTAAAATTATAAAAATTGATCCGGTAATAATTTTATTAGGCGGCCGTGCTTCGCAATTTGTATCGTTGTCATCGTAACGGGTTGTCAAAGTGTCAATACATACAGTGTAAGATAGACGCCTTAAATTTGAATAGTAATTTGTTTTAATTTCGAAAATAAAAAAAATGTTATCAGATGAGGAATTTGAGTTTGCTGCTACTCCACCAGAAATTCGAGAATATTATTATTATTATTATTATTAATAGAATGCGTATGTTCGTGTGTCACTATACCATTTTAAAATATCAATATTTAATGAAATTACAAAAAAAAATTACTTTCCAACCGGGTGGAAAGTGAGCACTTTCCACCCGGGTGGAAATTAGAAGTCAAAAAACGTCAACTTTCCACCTTTCAAAGATAGGTGAAATGTCATTATTACATGCATGGTTGTAAATAAACGTTTTTTACAAACCTTTAAGTATAGACTAAAAATTAAAAATCTACTCTTTATTCTTGTCGCTAATCCTTACCGTTTTCGAGAAAACGTTACTCTATTTACACAGTTAGCCCCATAGGTTTCTTAATGTTCTCGTCTCCAACATTACAGAGTGTATCAGATTTCACAGAGCGCATGTTAAACCCACTTACGAATTTTTTCTTGGTGACAGGACAAAATCCTTTTTTTCCTATTTAACCCGACTGAACGGGACTAACAGTGTTGATAAAGTGACGTTTTTTCGGCAACGGTTAGGATTAGCGACATGATTAAAGAGTTCCTAAACATAATGTCATCATGTTTATAAACGTGTTTTAAAACCATGTTTTAATCGTATTTTGTGATTCTTCAATAGTGTTTAAAATTTAATTTTGATTTTTTATAGAACTTCTTTAAGTTTCAGGTTTTCTATAAAAATAATTTCTCAATTATCTTAGCTCTCTGCAATATACATAAATGCTGTATTAACTTAAAAAAAGCCTTGCTTAAATCACATATTTCATTTTTTATCAAAAAGAAAGTAGCATCTGAAATTAAAAAAAAAACCTGATTTGGCCATAATGTTACAAAACCATTAAAAAATTTTTTTTGTCAATTTTTATTTAGACCAATAAAAAACCTTTTTTATGTTTAATTCAAAACTTGCTTTCCTTTTTTTTCTAAAATATATTGATTTTTAAGAATTAACAGTAATATTGCGAAAGTACGATTTGCTACCAGGACGGAAAAGTAATCCATCATCTATATATCTAAAATGTCAGTTTAAATCTCCGATTTGCTGTTATTATTTTATCTGATCCTTTAAAACCATCATCGCTGTTGCAGTTATCGGTAAGCCTGTTGTGTCGGGCTTTAAAAAGATTATTATTTACTTATCCCAACGTCTTGGCAAGGCTGGGATCGGATAATGCCCTATCAGTGATTTATCGCCCAGCCAGTTTCCCAAAGGCACAAATCAAACTCGAGGTATAGATTTATGTTTCCAATATCGTACGTCTTCATTACAACTTGGGTCGGAGGATCGAGGTGCAGGTCAGGTTGTTGCAAAGTACTTTGAGGATTACGAGACATTGTTTTTGTTAGTATCTAATGGATTATTTCTGGTAAAAACTTTTATGTTAACACTATTTCTCATTTCTTTAGTTTTATAATTGCTTTCCACACATTGCGATTTTTACTTTTACATAGAAAATTTACTTTTATTTATATAAAATATATTTTTCTTAATTTTTTGCTTTGTTATAATTTGGGTCGTCGGATTAAGGTGCAGGTCAGGTTGTTGTAAAGTACTTTGAGGATTACGAGACATTTTTTTTGTAAGTATCTAATGGATTATTTTACGTAAAAGCTTTTAAATAACACTATTTCTAATTTCTTTAGCTCTATAATTGCTTTCTACACATTGCGATTTTTACTTTTACATAGAAAATTTTCTTTATTTATATAGAATATATTTTCTTAATTTTTGCTTTGTTATAATTTGGGTCGTCGGATTAAGGTGCAGGTCAGGTTGTTGTAAAGTACTTTGAGGATTACAAGACATTGTTTTTGTAAGTATCTTATGGATTATTTTACGTAAAAGCTTTTAAATAACACTATTTCTCATTTCTTTAGCTCTATAATTGCTTTCTACACATTGCGATTTTTACTTTTACATACAAAAGTTACTTCTATTTATATAAAATATATTTTTCTTAATTTTTTGCTTCATTATAATTTGGGTCGTCGGATTAAGGTGCAGGTCAGGTTGTTGGAAAGTACTTTGAGGATTACGAGACATTGTTTTTGTAAGTATCTAATGGATTATTTTACGTAAAAGCTTTTAAATAACACTATTTCTCATTTCTTTAGTTCTATAATTGCTTCTACACATTGCGATTTCTACTTTTATATAGAAAAGTTACTTCTATTTATATAGAATATATTTTTCTTAATTTTTTGCTTCATTATAATTTGGGTCGTCGGTTTAAGGTGCAGGTCAGGTTGTTGTAAAGTACTTTGAGGATTACAAGACATTGTTTTTGTAAGTATCTTATGGATTATTTTACGTAAAAGCTTTTAAATAACACTGTTTCTCATTTCTTTAGTTCTATAATTGCTTTCTACACATTGCGATTTTTACTTTTACATAGAAAGGTAACTTCTATTTATATAAAATATATTTTTCTTAATTTTTTGATTCATTATATTTTGGGTCGTCGGATTAAGGTGCAGGTCAGGTTGTTGTAAAGTACTGTGAGAATTACGAGACATTGTTTTTGTAGTATTTTAATGGATTATTTTCCGTAAAAGTTTTTAAAATTTAACACTATTTTTTAAATTTCTTTAGTTTTATAATTGTTTTCTCACATTGCATTTTTATTTTTAATAAAAAAGTAACTTCTTTTATAAAAAATATATTTTTTAATTTTTTGTTTTATTAAAATTTGGGGTCGTCGGATTAAGGTGCAGGTCAGGTTTTGAAAGTACTTTAGGTTTAAGAGCATTGTTTTTTTTGGTACCCAAGGGGAAATTTTTTTACGAAAAAACTTTTAAAAATTTTTTTTCCCCCTTCCCCTTTTGGTTCTAAAATTTGTTTTTTAATTGCGATTTTTATTTTTAATAAAAGGGAAATTCCCTTTTTAATATAAAGTATATTTTATTAATTTTATGCTTCATTACAACTTGGGTCGTCGGATAGAGATCAGGTCAGTAAAGAGTACATATGATAAAAAGATATTGGAAATGTGTTATTTTAACACTATTTTTGATTTCTTTGGCTCTATGATTGCTTTTTAGAGGTTGTGAGTTTATACTTAGTGTACCTTATAATATCTAAATTATATAAAGAAATCATACAAGATCTTTTAGACCATATTTTGTTATGCAATAAATACTGCTAAGCTATATGTAAATATTTAAAAGGAATATATCTTTTTTTGGAAAGCAATTGGTATATACCAAATTCTCTTGTTTTCTTTATAAATGGGACAGTTATGCACTCTTTAAAATGTAAAATGGCTACAGTTACAAAATATCAACTTATTTTTCATCATTTCCTTTAATTCATTTTGGAGATTTATAATGCAAAATGTATGTACATTTTTCGCCTTACCCACTGCATTAAAAAAAATTAACAAAAAGTTGGGAAAAAAAACACAAAGAATTTTTAAATCGCCTATTATAATTAATCATACATAAGTGCCCAATTTCAAGTATTTTTAAATCGCGTATAAAGTTATACATAACCGCCCAATTTTCACTTTTTCTTTCATGTCATTTGCGAAATATTTAAAAACAAACTTTAACTCAAAAACACATATCAAATTTAATTCACATTGATAAGGTTTTTTTGATACATGCTGAAAAATTGGGGTAAGGAGATTCTCCCAAATCGAACTCGCCAAATTTTAAAATTCTAAAAAAAATTAAAATTTTTTATGACACATACTACATATTCATAAGTCACATACTTTAGACCGTAAAGTGACACTGCGAACAATAGAGTCCTAAAAAATGTTTTGATATGGTCATCCTAAACGTTAAATTTGGTAGCTGTCATCCCGTTACGATCATTTAAGATGCCAATATCAGAAAATTTTTGGGTTTTCAATGATATGTTATTTTCATTTTAACTTTAAAATATACAGTTTATGTCATAAAGCAGTTTTAAAGTTTTTTTTATATAATTTTTTAAAAAATTTGCTTGCGGGGTCATTGCGGGTTCAAAACCTCTTTAAAATTTTTAGCATATATCAAAGTTACATTTTTAAAATTAATTAATGTTTATATATATTGCAAACAACACCGAACCAAAAAAACTGAAATTGGGCAGTAATGTATAGCTTATAAGGCGCTTTAAAAATACTTGGTTTCTGATTTGAAAAAAATCATTGACAACGTGATATTTTAAATTTGGGACCCACAATAGCTTTTTTAAATCAATTTGAAAGTTTTTTTAAAAAATACATTGTTTTTAATTAATTAAATTTTTTCCAAGTTAAAAACTTACAATCTATAATTATTTTTATTTTAAATTATAATTTGTTTGCCCCTTAAAATATTTTTTACAGGCAGATACAAAAATCAAATATAAACATACCAGGTAGCGACGTTAGGCAATAAAAGATTGACTGAAAAGTGCCGAACCGAAAATTTTTATCACATTTTTTATGCGGCGTTTCCCCCGTAATGCATTACGCGCCCTCCAATTTGTCGAAAATGTTGCCGATAAAATTACTCACGCTTGTGCGAAATAAATTTCAGATGATATTTCAGTTTAGAAAAAAGTTTGCTTAACTTTAATAAGTAATTCGAAACGACCTCGGGACTTTATTAGCTTTGCAATAATTGGGCTTCTTTCTTCCTTTGGTTTCCAGAATCGAAAAAGGTGTCTAATTTCCTTTTGGTTTAATTCCGTTTAGCTTTTGCTTAAATCTATATGTTATAATTGGCAATTTAGATCTTGCTAATAGAAAATTTTCGTACTTTCGTGCTTCTTTGTTAAAAAATACTGTGACGGGCAATTAAAATGTTTGTTTAAGTAACGCTGGTGTTTGTGTAAAGGCGTTGCGTTACATACCTTAGGCGGTCAACAGTGGTGACTTATTTTATATCGAAATCTTTTCACTATATTGTGGGGAAAATGACCAATTTTTATTTTGTTTAATCGGGATATATTGATTTAACGGGGGCAATATTTTTGGACGGTAATATTTAAATTTTAACCGATTAGATTTATAAAATTTATGTAAAAATTAAAATGAATTAAAATATAATTTTTTATTTTCCTTGCCTTTATAATTAAGAAAAAAGTTTTTTTAAAAAAGTGTAAAACCATTCTTTACACGGGCCCCAAAAAAAAGGGGTGGTTGGGTGTCGGATGGATTTTCATTTTTTTTTCGCTGAAAGAATCGAAGTCAAAATTGGGGGTTTTTTAATTTAAAACGTCAATATCCCAAAAACTATAAAAGATACACAATACTTTATGAAACATAAACTAGGTATTTTTAAAAAATCTTTAATTTGAATAATATAACCTTTTTGTCCAGATGCAATATTTTTATAGTTATCTTTAAAAAATCAAATTTTCACGATTTTTTTAAGGTATTCTTCTAAGAAAATTGAAAATAAATTTTTTGTTTAATTTTTGGACTCTTTCTGCAAATTTTAAGTGATTTGGTAACAAATAAATAAAATATAGAATTTATTATTAAAAAAAAACAAAACACATTAATAAAAAAAATATTATTTTCCTATTTTGGATTGAAATTTTTAGTCAAAATTACATTTTTGTTTATATCTCCTCAATTATGTATTCTATAAAAAAATGTTTATATAACTTTTATAGACAATTTAAAAGCTTTTTTTTTTTTTTTTAAGAATTTTTTTTTATCTCTTGGCCCCTTTTCACCAAAAATCTTCCCCTAAGTTTTCCACAATTGCGGAATTTGTTGCTTTTTCACAAAATACAGCAACTTTTTCTCTTTCCTTGTGAGAAACAAATCTTCCACTTAATTTTTAGTTTCCCCAATTGTGGTAAAGATCAAAAGTTACAACTAAAAGTGGAAGATTTGTTGCTGCAACTTGTGAAAATATAGGGTAACTGGAGAACTATCGTCTTTCGCGCCAATTCTTTGGCAACAAATTTTTAAATTTTTTTTAAATTTTTGAAGAGAACCTTAGTTTTCTTAAAAAAATCCTCCATTGTTGCTCTAATTTGTAAGTGCAACTTTTAGTTGAAAACTTTTTGTTTTCAAAACGATTTTTTCAACTTTTAGTTGTCAACTTTTTTGTAAAAAGATCAGAAAAGTTGACAACTAAAGTGGAAAATTTGTTGCTGCACGTTTGCACAAGCAACTTGTAGAAAAATAGTGGAAACCGAAGAACTACTGCAAACCTTTCCCCAAGGAAAAATTTTTTTGCTTTTAAAAAAAGAATTTTTTTTTAAAAAACCCCCCAAATTTTAAAAAAAATTTTTTTTAATTTTTTTTTTACAAATTTTTTAAATTTTTTATTTTATAGAAAAAAATATTATTAAATTTTTTAAATTATTTTTTTTGGGGGTTTTGATTTTTTTTGTTTTTATATTTTTATATATTTTATATATATATATATATATATATATATATATATATATATATATATATATATATATATATATATATATATATATATATATATATATATATATATATATATATATATATATATATATATATATATATATATATATATATATATATATATATATATATATATATATATATATATATATATATAATTATATTATATTAATTATACTATATGTCTCAGATATTGCCTTTATCGCTTTAACTAATGATCTACTAATATTATGCTGCTATTTGTTATCACTAACTACGCCTGTCAAAAGATCTAACTAATTTTCTAATAGAAACAACAATTTAAAATGTTAACTTGTTATGGCTGATCAAAGAAATTCATGTGGAGAGAAAATTTTAAAAACTTAAACAAGAAGTTCTAGTTTTAACTATTACTATTTTGGCTGGACTATGAACGGTTAATTTTATTCTAATATAATTGATTTTATCCTTCGATTACTATAAAGTAGGCTAATAGAAGTTTACTTTAATTTTCACCATTAATTGATTTCTTTTAAAAGGATTATACGCAGCTTGCGATTATTGTGGACTTTATAAGTCTATTTAGAGAAGTTTAGACAAAAATAAATTAGCAAAAGAAATTGTCTATAAAAAATCTAAATGATCGATTTAAGTTAATTATTGCTATTGCAATTAATTTTTTTTTATTTTTACATAAAAAGATGACACAAGCCACGGTAATACAAATAAATTTATATTCATAATCCCTAATACGTGATATTATTTATTGAATACCAAGTACCGTGGATGCCTGGTTGATGTTTAATCCGTTAATAGAAAATCCAAAACTCTAATAATTCTCAAATTTTAAAATATATGAAACAACAAAATTACACCTGAGTAACAGTATGATTTACGTCACAATAATTTAAAACAAATCGTTTTTCCTTGTTTCACATCATAACTAAAACAAGTCAATTAAATTCCGGTTCGTCGGCCATGGTACATCTTAGGCTTTTGGCCAAGTTTGGTATATTCTGCTCTATTTTTTTCTTAAATCCAATGATCATTTGTTTTCACAAGTACATATTTTTAATTTATAGTTTTGCTGATGATGGTACCGTTAAATGTACGATAACATTAAAAAACTAAATTTATGTTGATTTTAGTTATTAGCTAAAAGTAAATGCTGAGATGTTATTACATTACAGCTGTTTTTGTTAATACATTTTAAGTACTTGGAAAAAAAGGAAAAATCTAATAAGATATTTTTTCTACCACTGTTTAATAATATGCTTATTATTAACTAATTTTGAATAGATAATAACACCTATTACCTACCAGTAAGTAATGATCCATTACTCACGGGTTCTTACTCACGGGTTCGATGACCTCTACATAGTAGCATCAAACGCACGTATACACGTCTTTAAGAGTCAATAAGCACTGTCTAACATATCTAAGTTTTAAAAAGTCGACCTTTACTTATTTTCAATATCGAAAAAAATAGGAATTATTAACAAATTTCATTTATCTGAAGAAAAAAAATTATCTTTTACAATCCTGTGACCTTATAAGATAGTGTATAAAAATAATAGTGTGCTTTGTCTGACAGAAAAATTGCTGGTTGACATCTGTTTTCACGATACTTTGACAACCAATGTTATTCACAACCATGCCGTGGCAACTTTAATTACCGTAACAGTTTACTAAAAATAGTAAAAATTGTTTTTTCCTAAACTCACCAGAGGGCTCAACAAAGCTTCGCAAATTATCGCAAATGCGTGGTGCGTCACTTGATGACATTTTTGGTTTTAAATTTTGAGTTTTGTGGATTTGTATTGGGTTTAGTGTTCGTTTCTTATTTAAATTTCAGCTTTTTTTTGTACTTTTTTATTAATTGTGATTTTTTTTCGCCATAGTTTATAACTGCTGTGTTAATGTCTGTAACAATTATAATAAGGATGCTCAAATGCATATTTATCCAAAAGGTCAGGGGGTATGTAAAAAATATCCTAGCATTCATGCATGTGCTAATAAATATTTAATTTTTGTTAAAATAGTTGGCCTAAAAAGCCCGTGTTTATCCCAAACTTATTTTCGAACCCCCAAAAATTTTTTTCTTCACTTGGGTTTATTGAAAACCAAAAAATAAAATTTTTTTATGTAAAATTTTTAATTTGCAATTAGTCGAGAAGACTTAAAAGGGAACCATGGAAAAAAAAAGTCATACCTATTTGCTTTCTTTTAGTCCCCAAGTCGGTATGTTGGTGGAATCAGAAATAAATCACCTGAAAACAGGGTAAATTTTGTCTTTGTTTTTATTTTTGCAGGAAAAGAGATGGGTTTAAATTTTTTAAAAAAATAATGTCTGTAACAATTATAATAAGGATGCTCAAATGCATATTTATCCAAAAGGTCAGGGGGTATGTAAAAAATATCCTAGCATTCATGCATGTGCTAATAAATATTTAATTTTTGTTAAAATAGTTGGCCTAAAATGCCCAGTGTTTATCCCAAACTTATTTTCGTTTAACCCTAAAATTTTCTTCTTCACTGTGGGTTGTAGTTGAAAACTCAAAAAGTAAAATTTTGTTTTAGCTGTATAATATTAGAATTATTGCAATTAGTCGAGAAGACTTAAAGGTGAAGCCTATGGAAAAAGTCCGAAAGTCATACCGTATTTGTACTATTCATTTTAGTCCACAAGCTCGGTATGTTGGTGGAATCAGAAATAAATCTACCTGAAAACAGGATGCAATTTCGTCTTTGTTTCTTAGTACTTCTTGCAGGAAAAGAGATGGGTTTAATTGATTCTTAGATTTTTATTACCTAATTGTAATTCATGTTTTGATTTTTGCATAATATTATTATAGAATAAATCATAATAATCATTAGTGTTTATAAACATATATGAATTAAAAAAATACAATTGTTTTTTTGTTGTTTTTATTTCAATTAAAAATAAAATTAAAAAAACGAAAAGTTTGAAGAACCCGCTACATTTTTAGTCGGTGTTTTTTCCTAAACCCGCCAGGTGGCGTTCGCCGCAATGATCAAATATAAGGTTAAAAGTTTCCTATCTACTCTCATAATAGTAATCCTTTATCTATGTTCATAACTGACGCCATATTTTGATTTATAGAATATATTAAAAGTTTTCGTTCGTTCAATAAATACCTAGGAAATTTTCTTTAAGAATAATGGCTAAAATCAGTGACGATGAAATGGAAACTGGCACTCCACCCGAAATTACAGAAGCAGCGAACACGGTGTGCTACAATTTACTACCAGAAAAATCAAGAAGCAAATACGAAGCCGTTTATAATTTGTTTATGAAGTGGAAAAAAACTATTCAATGTTGAGAAACACCCTAGGATTAAAACATGATGTTCAAATAGAAAAGTATTCGAAACTTGGAGCTTTTTTGAAAAGAGAGTCGGAGAGATAGCATGCAACAAAAGCAAAAACATTTACCTCTGATGAAATCCATAAATTATTTGGTGAGGCACCAGATAAAGACCATCTCGTAACTAAGGTAACAATTTAAAAATACAACGCATCTACCCTTCTTTTAATTAGGTTTTTTTTATGAAATTTAAGGTTGCATTAATTATGGGGATTGCCGGCGCTTGCCGAAGTACTGAGTTGCGTCAAATGAACATCACCGACATAAAGGATCTAGGATCAGCGTTTTTAGTGAACATACCAAACACAAAAACTAAAGTATTCAGAAAATTGACTGTCACTGTTTTTTCTTTAACCTCAAACAACCAAGAAATTACCATTTCCAAATCCTAGGTGATCTTCCCAAAATTGTGTATAAAGGGTGCTTATTACGAATTTGAAGTCATATTTGAAAAAATTAATATGGCGGATCGTTTTTAAAATGGCGAATAATTCGCAAAAACCTACGGATTTAATACAAATTTCACATTTTAGGTGGTTTTTGATGTTGGTGATTTTGAATCTAAAGTTAAATTGAAAACATTTATAATAGCGGATGCAATATGGTTGATAAAATAAGCAAAAACGACAGATTGAAGACGTATTTTCATATTAAATTTTTATTAATTTTCCTATTTTTAAGCAGTTTTTGGAAATAAGAAAAAAATTTTGACGTGAGAGCGGAATCCTGACCCCGGATTCTTAATCAGGTTGGCCAAATTACCACGAAAAACATTTGAGTCTCATATAAAGTAAAAAGTATATCCCCAACTTTTTTGTGTTTGTGATATCTTCTTCTTTTCTTTTTCTGAGAGCCGTCTTGATTCACTACCGCAGGCAGCGCAGCCTCTTGGGCTGTTTGTGCCTAATCGCCATTTATCTTTCATACCAATCCTCCCATTAGTCTTGTTTCTCCCATTAGACTGGTTCGTTGATATATTCCTGTGGGCTCATTTATGGTTGCCCAAATTATGTGTATCTTTTGTGATTCAACGCTTCACATTCGCACAGGATATGGTAGGCTGTTTTTCCCTCTCGTCGCACATTCTGCAACTTGAGTTTCCATTATATGAGCATATCTTGCGTAGGTGTCCTCTTAGGTTATCGTGCCCTGTTAGCAACCCTACTGTTATGCAAAGTCGTTTCCTACTTTGTCTAAGTAGTTCTTCCTTCGTTCTTTGGGATGGGCCCCTTCCATGTCTAATTCTACTGAGGTTTTCCCAGTATTCCTCGTGTTTGTTTCGGATCCATTCCCTGGTTTGCCCTCGTGTCGTAGTTTTGGTCACTCCAAGTGCAGGTTCTGGTCCAAAGTATGGTGTGGATGATCCCTGTCTCGCTATCTCATCCGCTTTTTCGTTGTCTTCTATTCCCGAATGTCCTGGCACCCATAAGAGACTTACCCTGTTGCGTTCTCCCAGGACTTCTCGTTATTTTTGGCATTCCCATGTCAGCTTGGAAGATACATTGGGGTTTACTAGTGCCCCCAGTGATGTTTGGCTCTCTGACGCTGGCTTATTATGCAGATCCGCTTGTTTTTATAAGCCCTCCTGTTTTTTTCTTTTGTACAGTGCAATAAAGCATATGTTTGTGATATCAGAATGCAGAGCAGTGTTATAGAACTATGGTAGCTTTTTGCTACCAAAATGGAATATAAGGCACTTTGAAAAATATATTTAGTACCAAAGAAAATAAAACACCCTGTAAAAATTAAATCTGATGTTATATAGTACACTTATAGTTTCAAATCATACAATGAATTTTAAATGTAAATGTATTATTTTATCATAGATAAAATAATTTATCTGATGACAACAATCCTATTTGTTTTAAAATTACCTGTTTTGTAGGGATCTCAGAAAACAAAGCTTTCCCTTAAGGAAATGTTTTTATAAAAATCATTAGGGTCCATTAACACACAAGTTTTTCCAATTAGCGCGGAAGGGTGTCGAAAAATAATAGCACGGGCCCAGTATAATTTCACTCTAAACCCAATTTCAGATAAGAAAATGTTTTTACTGTACATTAGCTGAATTCGATAAAAGAGATAAGATAACAGTTTAGGTAGGTTGGATGAACAATTTAAAAGGGTTAATAATAAAAGGAAGTTTAAATCCATCATAGGCCGTAATACCTATAATCAAACTTTTTGTAAAGGTTTGATGATCAGCAATTGGTTTCCCTATTATGGTAATAAATTGTACAAAAGGTTTTGATTAAAGTAAATGTGCCCTATCCTAGCCTAGTACATTATGCCGTGGTATTATGGTTTTTCTGTATATAATGCACAGTAATATCAAAGATTTTGTAAAATACCACATCAACTATTATTTAAAAAGAACTAAAATATCATGATTTTCGAATATATACAATACAAGGTGTCTGGAAAAATGTGATTAATCTCTCGGATATAAAAAACACGTGAAAAAAATATTACAAGTTCATATAAACTTTTTCCGTATGGGCCTTTTTTTCTGAGATATTGTCTCCCAAAGAGCTCCAATAAAATTAAGTTTTTAAGATATAATAATGAAACCACCGGGTATATTCTAATTTTATTTTAAAAAAAGGTAATACCAAGTAAGATTTTTTAAATTATCTTCAAAAAAAGTGTTGTGAATTACTCACAGCTGCATAGACGGACTAGCTGTGACATTCTTGACTCCCTTTTTTACACCCTGTACTGATAATAACTTTCGACAAAGTTTTTACAAACCTTTAACTCTTGACTGAATATTAAGTACTCTTCATTTATGACGCTAATCCTAACGGTTTTTGAAAAAAACGTCACTTTATAAACAATGTTGCACAAGTCGACATAATTTTTGTAACATCAATGAGAATGCTTATTTTGCGTTTCATTTAGAAAGTTATTAAATCACTTTTTTCCAGAATTGGCCTAGCACGTCCCATTCTTAAGTACCTGCTTTTTTATATAATGCAATCCTTGAAATCATTTTTACCTGCCTTTGGACCGGAAAGTACAACAAGACCGCAGAGGGGTTATTTTTACAGTATTTTACGAACCTTTAAGAGTTTCATTGTTTTCTGCAGTTTAGTTAATTTATGTCTCGTTTAAAGTAAAGTCAGTTGATGTTGGGCTTCTCATGTTTGTTATTTGAGTTAACACGTAAATTTAGTGCAGTGGATGTATCGCAAGAAAAATTCTATGCCGTCGTAGAGTATCCAAAATTGCCTTCTGCGCTAAGGCCAGTTCCTCATTGCCAGAAACTACCGGTACCGATTGCGTCTTTAAACCTGGATAGTGTGTTTTCCAGTGATTTTAATTCTCCATCAGAATCTAGTCCACAACTTTCTGAAAACACCAGTTGTGACCCAACATTTTTACCAACTACCAATGAACCTCACTTAATAACTCAAAATGAATTAAATGACTTGATACGTGACCTAGGATTGTCATAACAAAAATAGGAACTTCTTGGCTTCAGACTTCAACAGTGAAACTTGTTAAATAAGAAAGCAAGTGTTTTACTTTAGCGAAAACGGAATGTAACATTATCGAGTTTTTTTTAATGGAAGGGTCGCTATATGTCTGTTGTTAATGAATAAGCTTAATATGAAACATGATCCTAGCGAGTGGCGTTTATTCATAGATTTGTCGAAATACAGCCTAAAAGCAGTCCTGCTTTATAATGGTAACAAAAAAACCATCTATACCTTTAACCCATTTGTGACAATGAAAGAAACCTATGCCAACTTACCAACATTATTAAATCGTATTAAATATGAACAGTATCAGTGGGATATCTGTGGAGATTTAAAACTCGTAGGTATCTTGCTAGGATTTAAGTGGTTTTACAAAGTATTGCTGTTTTTTGTATCTGTAAGACAGTAGGACAACAAAAAAACACTACAGTAAAAAGGATTGGCCTCATCAAACTTACTTCAATCATTAAATATGCCACCCTTGTTAACCCAAAAAAGGTACTGCTACCGCCTCTCCAAATTAAGCTTGGACTAATGAAAAACTTTGTTAAAGCCACGAACAAAGAAAATAGTGGTTTCCAGTACCTTAGAGAAATATTTCCTCAACTAAGTAATGCAAAATTAAAAGAAGGCACATTTACTAAACCTGAGATAAGAAAGCTCCTAGATGATCTTCGATTTCAAAAACAATTAAATGAAAAGAAATTGTCAGCTTGGACGTGTTTTGTACGTATGGCAAACAAAAAAGATGAAGACTATAAAAGCCTCATAGCCTGAACTGTGGAAAGCCTATACATTACTAGGGTGTCTTACTATTTGAATTTTTTCCCGAAAAATTTGGGTGCAGTAAGCGACGAACAAGAAGAGAGGTTTCACTAGGACATCAGGACGATGGAAACAAGATACCAGGGACGCTGAAACCCATCTATGTTGGGCGACTACTGTTGGTTTTTAAAAAGGGACGATGCTACAGTACACAAAAGAAAAAAGTGAACGTTTTTGTCGCTGCATCATATCTCGTGCAATACATTTTTTTATTTACGTAACAACCAATCCTCAGTTATGTTTTTACATAGACTACACATGGTTTTATATGTTTATATTAAATACATATTAGATTGTAAAAAAAAGTTCTCTCTTGCTCAAATGGCAGTAAAGCTTTCTGGTCCTTTGCCAAAAATATTAGTCAGAACTTTTGCACAAATTCTTTTCCACCCCTAATCTCTGAAGATGAGATTGTCTCTACCTCCAAAGGAAAAGCCGAACCATTTGCCAAACAATTTGCTGCCAATTCTACGCTTGATCCTCCTATTAATGTTCCCCTTCCAACAGTTGTCCCTGTTTCCCATAAAATGTCCGATATAATTTTTAAAGTCAAACAGATCAAGCGTATTCTTTCTTCTCTTAATACTAAAAAATCGTCTGGGCTGGATGGTATACCAGCAATCGTCTTAAAAAAATGTGCTCCCGAGCTTGCCCCATCTTAACTCGCCTCTTTCGAATCTCTTACGACACAGGCATTTTCCCGGAAAGTTGGAAAGCTGCACGTGTGCAACCTGTCCCCAAAAAAGGATCCAAAAGTCTCCCCTCCAACTATAAACCTATATCTCTTCTTTCAGTTGTTTGCAAAGTAATGGAAAAATTCATTAATTCCCAAATCTTAAAGTATCTGGAAAAACATAAGATCTTACATGATAGACAATATGGATTCCGTCACAGTAGATCCACAGCTGATCTTCTTTCCTTTGTCTCACACAACTGGAACAAGTCCCTTGAGTTTCTTGGTGAATCCCAAATCTTTGCTCTTGACATATCTATCAGGTCTGGCATGATGGGCTTCTTAACAAACTTCCTTCTTACGGTCTTCCACCTAAGCTTTGCTTTTGGCTTTCCAGTTTCCTTTCTAATCGACGTATATCAGTTAGTGTAGATGGTCATTCCTCCAGCTTCTACCGAATTAATCCTGGGGTGCCCCAGGGCTCAGTGCTGGCACCCACGCTGTTTCTTCTACACATTAACGATCTTCTCTCTTCCACAATCAATCCCATTCATAGTTTTGCTGACGATAGTACCCTCCACTCTAGTATTCAATTTCTTAAGCCACCGTGTAATCCTGATTTCGAAAACAAGCGCAGGTCAATGCAGGTATCTCTTTCACAAGACCTCAAACTTATCTTGGATTGGGGCGCCAAAAATCTTGTTCAGTTTAATGCCTCGAAAACACAGTCATGTTCGCTGTCGCGAAAAAAATCTGCAAATGCTCATCCCTTACATATGAGCGGCCAAGTTCTGCAGAACAAAGAGTCGTTTAATCTTGTCTGCGTTAATTTTGAGAATAACCTCAACTGGCACAAACACATTTTATCCATAGCTTCGGCAGCTTCAAAAAAGATTGGATTTCTCTTCCGAGCCAAAAAATATTTCTCTTCTTCCAATCTGTACACTCTGTATGTATCCCAAATCAGACCCTCTTTAGAATATTGTTCTCATGTCTGGGGAATGGCGTCCCCTACAACCCTTAGCATTCTGGACTTCATTCAAAGAAGAGCCGTTCGTCTTATTAATGATCCAACGCTCACAGAAAGGCTTCCTCTTCTTGACCACCGTCGAGCTGTAGGGGATCTGTCGCTCTTCTATAGGTATTTTCACGGCTTCTGCTCAGAGGAGTTGTATAATTCCTTCTCTGGCAGCTCCCAACAGAGCAACACGTAGTGCAACTTGTATGCATCCTTTTACAGTTCAGTTAGAGAGGCCCCGAACTTCCCGCTTTCTTCGTTCCTTCATCCCTAGAGTGTCAAGACTATGGAACCTGCTGCCCGCAGAAGTTTTTCCTTCTCCTCCCAATCTCCAAAAATTTAAGTCCCGTGTAAACAAATTCCCTCTCACCACACTGAACGTTAGTACTTAGGCATAAGCCTTCGTGGACTGTCCCAAGATAACAAAAAAAAAAAAAGTTGTCTCCTTCATTTCTTCTTATAACAAAAAAACTGTACTTAATACAGTAATTAGCTTATTATTTTCGGATTTAGAACTCTGAAATACTTTAAACAAACCTGTTTTCATCAATGTTACTTTACAAAAATTTAAATTTGTAGACTTGTGTAGTTAAAGGTTTATAGAAAACGTTATCCAAAGTTCTTATCACTACAGGTCGTAAATAAAGGGGGTCATGAGTGTCACAGCTAGTCCGTCCCTGCAGCTAGGAGTAGTTCACAACAATTTCTTTGACGGTAATTTTAAGAGTCTTACTTCGTATAACATTTTATGATAATAAAATAAGAGTATACCTGGTACTTCAAAAATTATGTCGAAAAAACTTGGTTCCATTGGAGCTTGTTGGGTGCCAATACCTCCGAAGAGGAGGCCTATACAAAAAAAGTTTATACAAACTTATAGTATTCATTTTACTTTTTTTATCCGGGATATTTTCCACATTTTTTCGTACTGTATAATGGTTCTGAAAGCCTTGTAATGACTGCAAAATTCTAAGATCTAATTTTATATCATGGAGTGCATTTGATAAGGATTTCGAACAAACTATTGAGGCTAATCAGTCATATACCACAACGGGTCTCTAACGGTTTTTTTGTAGTACCGCATGTTATAGCCTTGGATATGCCATTAACTTAAGAAAGAAGGTTAATTTTTAGGAAAAAAACGTAACAAAACTTACATGAAATTCTTTTAACTTGTTGTTTGTTTTTTTAAAAATAGATAGATATATAAAGCAGAAGGCAATAAAATATTAAAAAGAAATAGTTTTACCAATAATGTGTTGGGCTTCTGAACATGTAAAGTGCAACTTTACATAGGTTTCCGTTTTCGGTGAGTACAAGGTGAGAGTTCAATTTTTTATAAGAATTTTCTGTGATACTGGTAAATTTATTTAATTTAAATTTGGGAAATCATTGATAAATAGTTATCAACAGAAAGTTTTATATGTATTTTAATTTATTATTTTAAGAAAAATTGTAAATTTTATAACTGCCATTATGTTCACAAATCTGAGGCAGTAAACCTTATTGCGTGCGTATCCCACGATATTTATTCATTTATTAATAATTTTGATGTTAAAAGGTTTATTAATAACTGCAAATTATTGTGATGTAATTATGGTAATGTTTTTCAAAATTTAAACTCTTATAATCGAATTGGAAATTATTAGTCTTTATGTTATTCTTACGAACAGATAAAGTACGCCATCCAAAAATTAAATAAGTGTTGTTTTATAAAATCATAATAATTATTTATCGATCTTATGCACACCATTGTTATATTACTTTTTAATCTATGAAGGAACTTTATTAAAAAGATTTAATCAAAACTATTTTTTCACTTCCGTTATAAAGTACACTGGAGTATAATAGTACTAAGGAGATAAGGAGAAACATAACTTTCAAAGTTTTCTTTGGTAAACGATAAAATATGAGTGAAAAGAAAGGGGTTTCATTAGATTTTGTGCATATCTGTTAAAGGGATGTATTTTTTAAAAATTTGAGAACGATGGAAGATATAGAATTCCTGCTTTTTATCATTCGGAAACCGTACAATAATATACTAATAACTTAAAGATTTACCATAACGTTTATGCATCCTTTTAGAGTTTAACTTGGGAGGCCCCGAACTTTCCACCTTGTTCGTTCCTTCATTCCTAGAGTGTCCAGACTATGGAACCTAGTACCCGCAAAAGTTTTTCCTTTTTTCCCAAATATTTAAATATTTAAGTCTCGTGTGAATAACTATTACCACACTTTAGACACCCACGATACGTTAGTATTTAGGTTTTAGCCTTCGTGGAGTGTCCCAAAAACAAAGGTCACATTATTTTATTATTTACTGCATCGGTGTCTTAAATTAGCTGATGCTACTTTTAAATAATGTAGTTTTTAACGATAAAAAAATTAATAAAATTGGTTTAATGGCTTCGGAGTTTATCAATTACAAACAAACAAACTTTTACTTCTTATAATTTTAGTATAGAAGTAGGTACCTATTTATATCAGTTAATATTTATACTTCGTAGAGTTTCCAAAAAAGTCGATATTATTCTATTTTTTCCAATACAATGGATCGATGTACTTTTAAAAAATTGGGAAAAACTTTAAAAATGGCAATTAAAAAATCAAAGATGTTACTTAACTAGTCATAGAAGCCATTATATCATAACCCGAAATTAATGAAATTATTTTGTTCAAAATCAACTTAAATAGGATAAAAAATCAAGTCATGTACATAAATAATTATATAAAGCATGAAAAAGTCAAAGAATTGTTTTGCTTAACATTTGGATTCTTTAATGGAATAAATGTATAAATTTCAAATTGATTTTAAATAAAATCCATTTAATTTAAGTAAGCCTTTATTGCTTTTAAACAAAAATTATTAAATTAAATTAAATTATTTACATATTACATTAAAGCATTAGATCCCCTACGATCTTACCTATTTAAAAATTTCTCTATCTTGTATACTAACCAAGATAGCAACATATGCTGGACAAATTGGAGATACACTGTATACTCAATAAATATTTTTTTTATTTTGTTAATTTAACAACCAGATGCCCACGAACTAAACAATTTTTAGGGTCTTAAACAGTCAAGTGTAACCTATGAACAGTTAACGCCTTTTGTAATATTTTAAACCATTATAAAATCCGGAAAAAGCTGTCCTATTTTTTTCTAAAAGAAAAATAAATAAAAATAGGAAAAGACGTCCATTTAGTTTTTTTGCCGGATTACACAAATTTACATATTTATATTTATCATGTACGGTAACCCGTTAAATAATGACTACTGTCAAAATCGTGAAACAATAATAAATTCTATTCGAACGTTGAGCGATGGAAAATCCTCGATCTCAATCGGTTTGTAACATGGGCCACTTAGGAAGAGCGGGAAATGATGTATATGGAACCGTATGCAGTCCAAAGAAAGGTAATAAAAGGGATATGAGGAATTTTGCTTAAAAATGTCACACAAGTTTATGTTCATACAAAGCATTTTTATAATTCTTTAGTTTTCTATAGACAAAAAGATTATTAAAAAAAAAAGTTTTTCATTTAACAAGCCTATAATGATGACTATTATTTATGCATAAAAATAAATTTAAAACTTTGTGCTACCTTCAATAAACTTATTAACTGTTAGAGTTTATGCCACCACTAACCCAATCCAAGCCACAGGATTCAGTGAGGTTATTAAAACTCTTTCTGTCAATTCTAAACCATGCAAATCCTTCTAGTAAAGAGGTACAATCTATAATTTGTTAATATTTGATGTTAAAAGGGCACCAGAACAAGTAATAAAAGATAATAAAATATAGATTATATCCAATGTCTTGTACTACTTTAGGATTAACTTAATTGAGTAAACCTAGATTTAAACAAATTTTTATTATTTGGTAAGATCTATTACATTAAACTAAGCTTACTCTATTTTTTATATATTATTTTAAACTGGACAAATATTTATGGTTTTGAGGACTACTTCTCCATCATATATGTTAACAAGGGTTTGTTAAATATCCCCATAAAATTAGGATATTTAACAAACTTCTAAGCTTATTAAAAAGCCTAAAGAAGTGGCCTTAGGAAAAAAACCCAGGTGTACTGTAACAACAGAAAACCCCGTTGTAAGATATGCCCATTACAGTCTTTAGCAAATTTGTTATTTTTTTAAGTAAATTAATTACATTATAAAAATGTTTTATGAAATTCAAAAATTTAGGTAATTTAGAAACATATATAACGATTACCTCCTACAGATGACTTATCTTAAACTAAAAGATCACAGATTTACTTTTCACTTTTAATTTAGCAAATTAGTTTATCCTGGGCTTCTTAGTTAAAAAATGACCAAATTACTTGAGGTTTGTGGCTTATATAGCCTTACGGGAAGAAAGAGAACGGATTTAACGAAATGTTACGCAAGTCAAGTTGTCCGAACAAATCAATATAAACTATATTCATAAATTTTACTACATTAAAAATATTTTAAAAAATTATTTGTTATATTTTAAAGTACTATCTCTAAATTATTAAATATTTTAAAAACAAAACATAAACAATATAAATTTATAATAACTGTTAAAGTTTAAACTTTAGTTACCATCATATGGCTTTGAAATAAAAATCTTAAAAAACTAAAATACTGCCTGAATTATAACATTACTAAATTTAGGGAAAATATTTTTTTTCTAATTTACGTAAAATTATTGCCTATATTTAAATACATTGTGTGTTGTAAATGTTATATTGTGCAATTATAAATGCCATTTATTAAAAAAAAATAATAATAATTTTATTTACCAAATACTTGTAATCATACTTTAGAGGTAGGGCAACCTACACAGTGTCATCTATTTGCCTTAATTTTAATTGTCAAATTTTTACATTATTAAAACAATTTAAACAATAAGATTTAACAAAATCTTAAGAAATTAAATGAAAAGAAATGATGAAGATTAAGAAGCATAGACTGATTTTCGTACATTTTAACGGACAAAAATGAAGGTTACAATATGAAAGAAGAATACTTTTTTTTCATGACATTTTTTTCATTAAATAATTAAGTTATAAGTATAAGTCTTCATTTTTAAAAAAGTAATATTAATAAACTAATATAACATAACCCAAACAACCTTTTGACGTTTATATTCAACTTAACCGAGACAGCGTTCTGTCGATTGCTTCATGACCAGCTGTGTTTTTTTATCCAGTACAAATTAAATAGATTGTAAGTGTTTAATTAGTAAATAATAAAATTAATATTTACTTAACTTTAATAGGTGTTACTATCCAACCTACTTTACACATATCTGTTAAAGTAAAAACCTGTAATTACGATTAAAGCCCTGAACCCAATAAGGACTTAATTTATATTAATTTTATCAGATTAAAATTCTATCAGGGAATTATTATCTTCTTTATGAAGGATATAAACCTTTCGGACTCATATTTTCACCCAATGTTGTCCTTTAAGTCAATTTTCTTTTTTTGCTGGATTGAACGTCCTCGAGCCGATCACACGATGGTGTGGACATGTTTGTATTTAATAAAATTCGAATGGATCCTGAGGTTGGGAATTTTAATTTTTTATAATTTGTGGTTGTTAATTTTTGTTTTGAATTTTTTTTTCAATTTATTTTGCAAAGTTAAGTAAATAATGAGTACCAAAAGTATAGAAAAGTCTGTTAAAAAGAATACGTAATCATTTTACTTATTTGTATGTTACTTTTAGTTTTTAGCTTTTATTATCTAAATGATAATTTTGTTCACTCTTGGTTTTAAAGTTATGATATTTAAAGTATATTATTCTAGTTAATAAATATTTGTTACTACGACCTAACATTAATAGATACGTACCACTAAGCCAGGTTATAAAATACAAATTTAAAAAGCTTATTTCTCACTAAGAAATATTAAAAAAAAAGTTTTTATTAATATAGATCAGTAGATGCATAGTTTCTAAGATACAGGTCGTTAAAAAAAATATATGTTTTTTGTAATTATCCTAAATGCCATGCAGCCGATTTTTTCCAAATTTATCAGTGTTATTTCTAGTGAAAAGACCTTATTTTAGGCCTAACCAAATATAAATTATTAGGTCCAATGGAGTCTCAGGAGACACCTTATCGAAAGTAATTGTAAAAAAATCTACGACATTGACATTTTGCAATTTTGATTTTTTTTAATGTAAGATAAAGCAAGCAAATATACAGATTTTTTGTCTTTTCATATTTTTTCCTATTTTGCTTGGTTTTAGAGAAAAAAAATCAAAACAAATTTGGACCCCATCAAATAAAAAACTTTAAAAAATTAAACGCAAATGTAACTTTTTTTCTAACAAATTAGGTGGTTCAGAGACTTGCAATGAATTGGTTTAAATACTTTTTTAAAAATAAAGCAAGATAGGAAAAAATATGAAAAGACAAAAAATGTATTTATGATTGCTTAATCTAAAAAAAAATTACAAATAAAAATTGCAAAAAAAAGTCAGTGGCGTAGCCTTTTTTCACAAAGATTTTTGATAAGGTGTTCCATGAGATGCTCCTGATTTATTAATTTTAATTTAACTAAGCCTTAAATAGGCATTTATTACTAGAAATAACACTGATAAAGTTTAAGGAAATCGGCTTTAGAGTAATTAAGATAACTGTATTATCTTAAAAACTCTAAAGCCGCATTATTGGACCCATATCTATAAAAACTATTATATATTTTTTTTAATGTGGAAACACCTTTCAAAATTTGGCTTTGCATTTTTCGAGCACCCTATATAATTATTGGAGTCATACGTAAAAAACCGAACAAAATATTTGATGAACTAAAAACCTTGGACCAATTAAAAAAACTTTTCCGTGAAATGCAGAAATTAGTATACCACCTGTCATGCAGTACAAAAAAAATTAAATCAAGAATTTTAAACTAAAAACCCAAAGAAAAAGAAGTCGTTACTTCCCAAAGCGGACAACTTGCTGGAAATTTTATTTTTTTCTAAATTTTAAATAAAACTATCTTACTAAGTAGTTTTTAAAATAGTTGACGAAAAATTTACACAGAATGTGGAACTCTTTTTTTAAGTCGATTAAAAGGCTGATGCTTTTACGATATACTCAAATAAAAATATGGGAAAGTTATGACAGTTTTTTCCATTTTATCCTAAAAACTCGTAGATGAAGTATCTCGGATCCAGGTCAAACTAAAATGCAGGGCACTTAGAAAGAAAGAAGGATGATGGATAGGACAACAGAGCTGTCTAAATGAATAGATAAAAGCTTGGACTACAGATAACTTACTTAGGAACAAAAAAAGTTACAATTAATAAAAAATGAGAAAATATTGGTATATTTCATATAACATGATTAAAAAAGGCCTTGATACGGATGGATGAAGTTCTTTTTTACTTTGGCAGCTGGGTTATTTTTAATTATGTCCTAAAGAACTTATATAGTAAATCACATATCTTTTTAATCTGTCAAATTTGACATTTTTTCCAAAAAAATGTGTTAAATGTGACACTTTATCATGTTTTTTGTCTAGTTTTATACCTGCATGTCATGTTTTAGACATATTTATTTGTTAACTTCTATATTTAGGCAATAGTGTGCTAATTAAAATAACTCCACTTAACTTGTTCTGTTTAAATATAGATATTTTACACAAATACACATAAATAAATATTGTATCCAGTTTTAGTAGCGGTTTTAAAACCATACAGGCTAATCAAACTTAAGTCTAACTTGCTAACTTCTTTAATATTAGAAATACGAGGTCGGCAATTATTAAGAACAAGTAGTTTTTTTGCTAATTAACTTGAAGCTTTTAATTTTTTTAATAAGTCACCCAGTATATTTTTATCGCAAACGATTGCCAATTTTTTTTTAAAAATGATGAATTTTATCTGAAAACCAAAAATACCGAAATTATGTGCCTTTATCGCTTTTTGTCAAGTTTGCCATAAAATTTAAAATTAAACAAAATTATACGTATCGCTTGCCATCCTTGCTATTTAACCTATTATAAAAGTATTTGATTCGTAACTCATCTTGTTAGGCGGTGTGAAACGACCAATTTAATAAAAATGTCTACGATAGTATCAATGATCTCAAGATGGGGATAACGAATATTAAACGCAACATCGATGGTCGTTTTAAAGGCTACGAGAGGGTTTTTTGTGCTCAAAAATATATTGAACATGAAGGAGATGTATTCAAACATTTAATTTAACTTTTACAATATTTGTAAACAAAACACACACATCAGCAGTTTACAACACGATGGAATGAAACAGTAATCTGTAACTTTTCCAGGGAGTTACTAAACTATCCTGACAGAGATACAGCTAAACATTACTTGGCAATGCCTAAGGCAAGCCTTCGTCTAATTACGGGCGTTCCTACTGGACATTGTTAACTGCGAAAACACCTCTTTAGAATGGGTGTAAATGACACACCTTTGTGTAGAGGTTGTGAACAGGAAGACGAGACAGTAGAGCACATCCTTTGTGACTGTCCTGCACTCTGGTCCAAAGTCCAAGGTCTGGCGACATTAAGGAGATTCCCCACGGCGACGTTCTCACCTACTTTAAATCAGTAGGATGGGCAGCGTACTGAGTGAGTCCATTTTAGGAGGTAGCACAACGGGCCTACTGAGGCCTAGGTGCAGTGATATTTATCACCATCCGAATTTTGAGATATTTCAATAAATATGATAAAACAAATGTAATATTTTGTTTTAATTTTGATATTTACTTATTATGATATCTTGACGAAAAGTGAAAAAGGCGCATAAACTACGGTATTTTTGATTTTTGGGTAAAATCGTTACAACCTTTTAGGTTTAGAAAAGCATTTGCAATTGATTAAAGTTAAAATATATAGGGTGTCTTATTAAAAAATACATATTTTACATTAAATCAAAAACGCGATATTCATTTGTTTTTTGTTAGCAACACGTTATTCCACGAAAAAAATTCTAATTTAGCTATATTGTTCGCATCTTGAATAATAAAGAAGTTTCTACACAAAAAAAGTTGACGTTAAAACTTTTTAGCATTAGCATTGCCTAAAATATTTGCTTTAAAATTTGACAGAGGTATATTTTTTTGAATTTTAGAATTTTTTATTCATTACAATTGATTTTTCTTAAATTTCAGACATTTTTTTATTTTTTATTAAATGCTACTTTTTGTATCTCCTGCACAGTGGTAGAGAAAAATCTTGATTCTTACTCCTGTAAAAGCTATAACTTTTCGTACTTGTTTGGATAATTACTATTATTAAAAAAAAATTGTTAAATAGCGTTATTTTAATAAAAAACATAGTTTAAGCGGTAAACGCTTAAATAGCTATCAAACTGTAGGTGCAGAAAATTTAGTATAAACTGTTTTTATTTGTTTATTTATTTTTGTTACACGTGCCAAAAAGTTAATTACGAAAAGGCAAGCAATCTTTAAATCTCTGAGGAGAACATAAATGAGAGATATAGAACATAAGATTAACATTGCTTTTGATGTCCATTGGATTTTAGGTAATTTGAATAAATTTTTACTCTTTTTACAAATATAACCACAGTAACGATTTACGATAAAACCATTTATAAATTTAACTAAGACCTAAAAGTTTTTACGGTACATTATTAGACCATGTTTTAGTATTAAAATAACGTTATAAAATAACTTTTTATATAAATAATATAAATAATCTTATATACAAGAAAAATCGACAAAAACTTATAAAAAGTTGTAAAATTAAAAAATCTATATCTTTGTAAAGTTTTATGATATTACTTTAAGCAACACTAATTTTAAAGGTTTCTTTTTGTAAAGCAATGCCTATACCTACCTTGCTCCAGAAAAAAAAGTTTTAGAAAAAAATCTACAAATTGTAATTTATTGTTTCTATGTAACTGTTTTTTTTTTAATTTACTTTGCAATATATTTTTTCTTTAATTTAGAAGAAGCCACTTTGATTAAAGAATAAAACTAAATAAATATTTAATAATTTGATTTTTTCAGAGTAAATTTAATTTAAAAGGCTTAAACCTTTTATTTTTTTGGTTTTGCCTTAAACTTTTATTAAATGATTTTTTTCCTAAACACTTCTTTTTTTATTGTTTATTAAAAATAAAATTTAAAAAAAATTAAAAATATCTTTTTTTCAATGTTTTATTTTATTTTATAAATGTACAAAATTTGCATTAAAATTGCGCTTAATTTTTTTTTTTTTTTGAAAAATCCAAAAATTAATATTAAAAAAAAAAATCTTGAAAGTCTTTGTATTTACACGTAGAATATGAAACAAATCACTACAAATTGGTAAACTTAAATAACACCGATTTTTTTTATTATTTTTCTTGAAAGATTTGTAAATGCGCTGTAAAAAAAAAAAAAGTAAAAAAAAACATCCTAATATCTAAACAGTTGCCAAGCTTTCTACATATTATGTTTTTGGTTAAAAAGCATAGATCTTGGGATAAACTAGAATTTTTAAAATTGTTGTCAATTTATTTTGTTTCCAAAAACGCCAGACTAAATTTAATTGCACATTGTAATTCTTTTAATTTTTAGACACCCAAAAACTATTAATAATTATTCACTAAACTGCTCTTACGATTTTGCTTGTTATATAAAGCTTAAGAATAACAAAAAAACAGCGAAAAAAGTTGTAACTTAACTGGGTATTAATTAACAATTAATAGTTTCGTCGGCTAGGTTCGAGTGTTAATTGGTCTTCATCGTTAATTGCCCTTATTGTTACTTGATCTTTATTGATTTAATAGGTAATAAAATATCCGGCCAATATTGCTTTATTGGATGTTATAAATACCAAATAACAATATTCTAGAATTAACTAAATAACTGAATCTATATTTAAAAATTAAAAACTTCATCAAGTCCTAGGTCTTCCTGGATTGTACCTAGTACCGATGCTGCATTACCCCGTTGCACAGCTAAACCAATTCTTTGGATAATAAAACTTCGAGTTTTTTATGGAATTTTTTTGCAAATTTCATTTATAAAACCTTTAGCTTCATCACCTAAAGTCTTGGTGGTCTTCAAGCTCTTTATATTTTAGATGTTTTTATTCTCGGCAAGACGAGCAGCCGCACCTACTAAATTAGAAGTTTTGTCCAGATACGATTTTGCAAGTGTATGGTTGCAAATCGCGTTCCACAGTTATTGTTTTCCATATTTCCAGGAAATTAAGATTATTCCATTTACACGTTTTCCATCGCATCTTCGACTCCAAGAGGCTCTAAGACAGAATTTTCAGCTGAAATCAGAGCTCTCTTAATAATGCCATTTATTTGACTGTGTCTAGAAGAACGCCTGCGTTTTTTTGCAGCTTAACCCATGTGATCCATAAATATTAGCCTTTTCGCCGCAAGGCAGGTCTGCCCTCCACACACAGGCAGACCAAGTTTGAGAGCGATGGAAATATGGAATGTTTTTATCTAACAAATTTTCCAGTTACATTACACTTATCAGAATTTAAATTTAAACCCAAATCTTTACTTCCTCTGATTATTTTATGAAAATTATCTAAAACCGAATTTGAGTTTCCAGCAAGTGTACCGACATCTAGATACCAAAGATTTATTTCTGTATCTAATGATGAAATAAGTGAATAAATTGCTAAACTAAAAATGGTTGGTCCAAGATGATCTCCTTGTTGGACACCTCTATAAGAAAGAATATTTTGATCACCGTAAAAAAGTAAACTGGATTTATCATAACATTGAGCTATATATGGTAAAAATTCCGGGAGATATTCGCTGACTCGTGATAAAATGGTTTTTCTATTCACCATATTAAAAGCGTTTTGATAATCTATTTTTTTTATAACCTTATCTAAATTGTGAAAATAAAAAAGAAAACGACGTATTGCATGTATTGCTGCTTCCGCTTCGCATTTTGTTCCAAAGCCAAGTTGATAAGAGCGAAAAAGGTTTCCTAACTTTTCATAAATACGAAAGCATATTACCTTAGACGCTAAACACATTCCCACTGCTATTGGTCGAATACCTATTAAAAGCACATAGGTTTACTCATTAAAAAAATTACAAATATCTTTTGGAACTGGACTTTAAAATAAATAAGTTATAAAAGACCTAATGGACGACAGTAATTTAGGAGAATGGTTACCATGCTCATCACTTACCAAGTCCTTAAGATGTCGTGGTCCTAATGAATCTATACCACCAGAAGACCCAGGACGAAATGAAGAAATAGCACTTTTAATTTTATTTTCAGATAAATCAAAACTAAAATTAAAATCAATATTTTTAAACGAATAATCGACATCATTATCTTGTTAATATAATGGAAGTATTTTAATTTTTTTCCCTTTATAAGCCCTGTAAAAAGAAATCTCAAAAAGGTACTTAAAATTTAAATCGCGCTATTACACCTACTATTTTTCTTAAAATGTTACTCTTGTCATTCCTTAAAAGAATCTTAATACATAAAAATGAATGCCGAGGTAAACTCGACGTTTGGTATTAAGTCAGTGCGTGACAAGAAAAAAGGAAACGAATTTAAGATTCAAGGTTGTTTATTATTCCTCTTGGAAATAAAAAAGTTCAAAGCAATCTGTTCTTTCGGTAAAAATTTATAGATGAAGGGTAAATTTTACGTGTTGTGACAAGCATAAAATCTGTATAGGATTTACGGAAACGATACCTTAATATTTCAAGAATCACTAAAAAAATAATATCCCTGTTTTTTCAATGCATTTATCCTAGTTTTCAAAATTTTTGCAAGCCATATAGAAATATAGTATGTCAGAATGTTTTAAAGAGTTGTAAAAAAACCTCATACATTGTGTGTCTGACGCAAACGAGGAATCGGTCATATGTAAACCATATTGGTATATTGGTACGGTATTTATAAACATTAATTATATGTAGAACTGTATAAAAGTAAGGAAAAAGTCAAACAAGCCATTTTATGGTAATCTATACAAAGTAAATTAAAATTACACTGTTTAATTACAATTACTTTTAGATACAAATTAAAATATTTTAAAACAATTAACAAAGAATGAGTATAAACAGCCAGGGGCTTTATAATAAAAAGAGTTTTTGTCTGAGAGCCGGTAATCAGCTTCTCCATATGGAAAACCTACGCCCATAATAAGTCACTAGGGTTAGTTAACTGTTTAACCCATTTTATTCCCTAGTTCCGTCAACGTTGTTGAAGTACCAACACATGTTAATATTGCATTTTACGGCGCTTTTTAGACAACGCCTGGTGCTACCGCGGACCTTATACAAATCACTTTTAGCTCTGAACTGCTTCCCATTCACGTGGATTTGGTAAATTTCATGGCTTCTGCTTCAAGGAGCGACCCAATATTATTTCGCCCTTACTAGCTTCTATTAGAGTAATACAAAGAATCACTTTCATGCATACTTTTACAGTTAAACAGGACAGGATTCGAACGTGGTTAGGAGCTTATTTAATGGTATTTTTAATTTGTAATAGTATTAACATATTAAATCTGAAGTAATATTTTATTTTGTATATCATGTCAAACATAACAGAATTGTTTTTGTTATTTCATTGACCAAATTAACCTATCTAAAAAAATTGTTTTAAAACCATTACTTATGTTAAATTAATGTACTTCTATAAACTCTTAAGTTTTAATTTTCTTGTTAAGGTCAGAATTATTAATGTTCACATAGTTGTTTCCAAGAAACAACTTTACATATGACGTGTTAATAAGTCACGAGGTTTATTCTGTCATATACAAGAACTCAAAAGACTTATAATAATTCGGACCTTACTAACATATGTTCATTTTTGTTTGAGAATGACACTTAAACAAAATATATGTTACACTGGTTAAAAAAAATACGGTTACTGGTACGTATTTTTGTAACACAATCATAATTCAAAAAATCACTATAATTGTTTATTTTGAATTGATAAAATCTGAACAAAAAATATATTGCATTAATCCAGAAAGTCAGTTACCATGGTTACAACATAAAACGTATTCCCTTGGAGCATATACCTACTAGAGACACGTACCCTTGCCGCATGAAAAGCGAACATTTGTGCAAGAAAGAAAGAATATAACCTTTCTCTTCCTCCAACCTGCTCATTGGTCGAATATCTATACCCCGCTCTGCGTGCTGATTGGTCGGTCTTTCCGCGTCGATCAATCGGCACGTTGGAGTCACGGAGAAAGGTTATACTATGATTCTTTTTTTCTCTCGCACTGCCAAACGGCAAGGCTGCCTCTAGTAAATATATGCTCTTTTTTTAAAAATACATTTAAGATGTTTACAATATCCTTTTCTCGCTATCGAAAACATAAGTCTAAGCAGGGAAAGAGTTAACGGTCTTTGTACCAACATTTTTTTACCCTTCTGTCTATAAGATTGTTTCAATCTCGCAAAAAACCGTTTATTATACGGCCATTTGCAAGTCCACTCAAATACATGACAGGTGACAGTGTATAACACGATCCCTTTACTGATCTCCAACCAAAGCAAAACCCTTTAAATATACAGAAAGCGTTTAACTTCGTACTTTTTGAACAGACATAAAACCGTGTAATGTCGACAGTTACGCGTTTAATTAATTCTAAGTCCAGCACTGGTCCTGCTTTTTAAATACGCATGCTAAATGACACTATCGTTTGTTTAGTGCGCGCTAGCATAAACTTGCCATAAATGCGATTAGCCATTATATATCTAAAGTTAGGTTATCTCTGGTGTTAGCTAAAAAGGCTTCTAAGAAACATAATCAACACTGATAGACTACATTAATTTATAATTTAGAAGACAACCTTCTGAAAAAATCTGAACATACATGAAATTATTTAATTTTTTTATTTTTGAAGAGAATAGGTGCTTGTATAAAGCAGTAAGTAATAAAATATTGAAAATAAATAATTAAGCTAATAATTAATAATCTAAAACAGTAATTTTCTAGAAAAAAAGCAACTTTTCTTACTGTAGATAATATACTACATGAATTTATAAATAAAATGAATAAGCACAAATTGTCTTAAAGAATCTGTTAAAAAACCATTTTAAAGAAGTCCTGTAATATTGGTCCCTTGAGTTGTCTATTCTGCCGCTTATTTTAAAAGAAAATATATAAAATTACTTTTTTAGGGTGCAAAATATTTTTTTGTTATATTTTATGCAAGGTTATTATTTTTCATATTGATTTAATCCCTAAACGCAACATCCCGAACTAAATTATCTGTTGACAACCAGTTGGCATTAGATATTTAGAAATGTGCCACGTTGCCAAGAGTTCATTTTTTACTCTTGGGTAGTTAAGTTTGTTGTTAAGTTTATTGTTAACTTTAACAACGAGTTTGTTACTCTGCAGTTAATGTGTTTGTTTCTGAGATATTTCGATTGTACAACTTATCCCTATACCCAAATAGCCTCGCCCTACGCTACTTTGGTTTTAAGCCTTCGTGGACTGTCCCAAGATAAAAAAAATGTCAAATGGTATTAACAAAATTTTAATAAATTATTCGTTAAAAAGACTTTAGGCAGACACTATATAAAGCCAAAAATAATAGCTTCTGGTTTCTGGAATCATGTATCAATGTACAAATTACTGTTTAATTCAACAAAAATTAAATGCGGAATAACATGACCGCCAAACAAGAAATGCAGGCAACTTGATAGATAGATCCAAGCTCCGTAATACATAAATCATAATCCGATTGACATGAGTTATATTTCAGTGGCAATATTAGCTTTTAAAACCGTAAAAATAGAAAAAAAACATATTTGTCAGAGACGTAGAGGATAATTTGTGGCTGGTTATTGCACCAACGCGTTAAAAGAAATACTAATAACTAAATTTACTAGTTGTAGCGACGTATAATATTTGGATTTTTCTAAAAAGGCACAAAATGAACAAAAAAGTTAAAAAGAAAACGATAGAATAGAGAAACGAAATTTGTAAATGTGTTTTTAGTGCCGTTTTACACATACGATAATAAATCCGAAAATTATTGCCACGATTGCTCCAAAAACAAGTTTATATGTTTTACATGTGTAATATTAAAATACTTCCCTTTGCCGACCTACCAGCCCGCAGAACGAGAGAGATCGGTATTAGACTTATTGGCGCTTTTTCTTTCGCACGCTTGTTCGCACGGTGAAGCGGCAAGGCTTCCTCTAGTCGGTATATGCCCGAAGGTGCCTATCTTAAAAGATTGCGTAGTGGCTAGAAAAAATATTGATGGTTTTTTTATGCAAATGGGACAGCAGAGCCAGAAATAAATCTTATGGGGATAAAAAAATGAGCGGAAAATGTATTAACCTTATCTGTACATAAAGCTAGGGTTCATTGGAATTTTTGGTCAAGCCTCAAGTAGAGAAGGAAATGCTTTATTAAAGACAAGAGTTGGCTCGTGTTAGCTTAGACCAAGACTTATTTGTAAAATACAAGAGTGGTTGGATGTTCCAGGTAACAAGCATGTTTTTGCTAAAAACTCTTTAAAAAAATATTTGTATAACAAGAATCCAAATATGCTTCTCCTCAAAAAGGTCCGAAACATTTTTTAAATAGACAAAATTTTAAAAAAAATAGTTTTTATTACTTAAAACGCCTTTAAACTTTTTAAGTTTCGGTCAATGAAAAAAAAATGAGAAAAACAAAATTTTTGTAACTATAGGATAAGGAATCGCCAAATTTATTACGCTTGTTGCAAAATAGCAATAAACCAAAAAAGATGTAAAGAAAAATGTAGTTTTTTGCATGGATTTTCCGAACCCTTAGATTTATCTGAGGACCTTGAGGAAATGTTAAAATTTGTTTAATAGTTTCTGCACAATAATTTTGCATTCTAATTTCGTCTGAAACCATAGACCATTTTGCAAATTGGGTAAAGATCAGAATATTGTACCTAAATATTTTAATTTTTTTTACAATTACCAAAAATCTTAAGTTTTTAAACGTGTTTTTACAAAAATAAAATTAAATCATTTGAGTGCCCTTGGCAATTGATTAAATTTTAAACAATTACTGAGGGCAATAATTGTTTAAACAATTTTTGTTTAAATAAATGAAAAATACATATATTTTTGCTCTTAAATATTCTAATTTATAAAATATTAATAAAAATAAAACAGTAATTCCCTATAAACCATGTGCAAAAAGTTGATATTTATTATTGTTTATAGATTTGCCGTAACCGCCAATCAATTTTGGCAGCTTATATCTTGGCAACCAATCGGCCGATTGACGATTTTGATATAAAAAAAGCGTATTTTCCAGTACCCTTTAAACTCATATTTTCAGTAAAATTTTTCAATTAAAATTTGTGGTTAGTTGTGGTTAGTGTGTTAGACAAACAAATTAACTCTTTAATTTGTTTGTCTAAATAATCCAATTTTTATTTTTAAAAACATTTCTAATACCTAGAAACTAAAGACCCCATGTCTCTATTATATGTAAAAAAGAAAATATCTTTGTTTTATATCCTAGACTCTACTCAATTTGCAAGATTTTTAAAATGTAAAAGATTAAAAATATATATGCCAAAAACAACACATTTTTGCTTTTTTTTGTTAATTGCTTTTATGCAACAATCGTAATACATTTTGCGATTTTCAGACAATTATATCTTGTAGAAAATTTAATAAAGATTTTTTACCACAATTTTTTTCTAAGACCGATGCTTACAAAGTTATAAGAAATTAAATAAGAAAAAAAACATTTATTTTTTGATTTTTTAAACATTTGGTATATTTAACAAGCGTTAAAAACCTTTCTGAGAGGAAACATTTTTCGATTCTTCTTATATACATCTTTAAAAAGTGGCATTCGGTCTTTGAAAACAAGGGGAGCAATGCCTTCCCTAGAATCATCAACCGACCAAAATTCTGGCATTTAAGAAATATTCATATTATTTTAATAGGGTGCTTTATTTTAAATATAAAAAACAATAGATTATAAATAAGTGAATTTTTATTAATTTAATTATTTGACTTCCTTCATTCAAATATTACCGCAAGGGATGGAGTGATTTAACCAAAAACAGATGAGGCTTGGTCTAGTGTGGCAAAGCTTAAAAAATATTCGTTGGGCCGCAAATACGAAAACTGTTTAAAGACGAAAATTTTAAACCACATTGAAAAAAAAGAAAAAAGGGCATAAACTAACTTCAAAAGCGTATAGAGTAACTTTCTGGGTAAAAAGAAATTGGAAACTTTTCCTTGAAGGTGTTAGAAAATGCCCTGGTTAGTTATAACTGGTTATCACTTGAAAATGGTTACCAAAACGTTGTGCATCAATTAAAAATTAAAGACAATGAAAGTTCAAGATTCTGGTTTTTTTGAAATTGGAGAACTACACACATCTATTTGGCAAACTTATCTTATCTTTCAGATAGTTTGGTTGCAACATGCCAATTAGGCTGCATTTTCTTTATCTCCATTTGGAGTTTTTGCTAAATTATTGAGGTGCAATTTTAGTTAAACACGGCTGAAGTATTACCAGCAAATTGTTAAAATGGGGAAACGGTAAAGTGGAAAATAAACATGTTAGCGAACTACTGCAGAAACGTGAAACATAAAATTGATTATTTTAAACATAAACAAAAAAGTACAACAACAACAACAACAGGCACAAAACCTGAAAACCCCTCTAACCCTCCCAAAATCACCCTCAAAGGTCTCTTGGAGACCTTTAAAGCTGATTTTTTGGGGGATTAGAGGAGTTTTCGGGTTTTGTGCCCGTGGAGACTTCTGATCAGCAAAACTATTACTTTGCAAAACAGTTGCTCCTAGAGACCTATATAAAGTATACGTTTTTGCCGCAGCGGGAACTATAGTAACTGCCTTTTTAATAAACAGGTCAATATACTAAGCTTAAAAAAAGTTATGCCATCTAAAACATGTGGGGTAGGCCGTAGCTGGCGCCTGCTACTAGTAACATCAAAAGTATGGACAAATTTGAATTTCTCGCTCAAAGTACCCCCAAATCCCCAATTTTGTACCGCTTTGTTCTTAATTCAGAAATTATTACGAAAAACGAATACAAAATTAAAAGTTTATCACCCTATACCTGAGTTATTATTAACTTTGGGATAAGGCAAGTTTATGTTAATTCTATTATTTTGACCTAAGGAATCTGCTGTTGCTTTGTGTCCCATTACTTCTGGGACACCCTGTATATGAAAAAGTAATGAATACACAAAAAGGGTGGACACTTAATTTACCCACAGTGTATTTTGGAGAATTTAGTTTTTATTAAAAACTTACTCAACTGCTTATGATTTAGGTTTTTCATATTTTTTATATCTTTCTTTTTTAAACCCATGCATGGTAAGTACAAAACACCGCGGCGTAGGTAAGCAGAGGGGCTAGAGCGGATAATTATGCCCCTCCCCAGAAATTCTTTAAAAATATTTAACGGAGTTGAAGAAACCAAAATTATTGATCTTCTTCATATTATTTTCAAGCAATAAAATGTTTATTTCTTCTGGCAATCATATAGTAATACTTTAATATAATATTTGCATCTTGGTTTGTCCAGCGCTACCGAAATCTAAACAAAGCTTTGCCAGCGATATAGATCGGCAAAACATACGGGTGTTAAAAATGGGAAAATTGTAAAAAGAATATTAGACATTCATTTAACAGATCCAATAATTTAGATTAGATTTATATGTACAAGGCACCAGTATAGTTATTTAACAAACGTAGGCAAAAACCAAGTTTTAAAATTAAAACTTTTTTTTCTAATGTAAACATGATATATCAGATTGACAGGTATGTAGAATTTTTCTATGCTGTGGTAAATACTAATAATTCTTTATATTTTTAGGACAAGTAAGCGTAACTGTGAAAAAAAAAATTCTCTAAGAAATCAAACTAACTGAAATCTATGTATTATAGATTATAGAATGTTATAATTTTAATACTACCCTGTATTTTTCAGGTAAAATATTTGTAAATTTTATATAAAGTTAGTGTCAAAGACCGTTCGCCTTACACGTAAGTAAGATACGCCAAGACTAATATTTGGACTTCTCTTTAGCGTCTAATGATTTCTATCAACACACGCCGAGCAACGGGATAACACGATAAAATCTCAAAACTTTTAGTGTGCCAAAGTGCAGTATTGGTTTCGTTTGATTTGGTTTAAAGCAAAGAATATCTTAAAGTTAAAGAAAGTTAAATCAAATAGTGAACAACGAAAATTCGGAGACGGAAAAATGGTAAGTATTTTTAGTTTATTAGGTTTATAATATGACTGTGGGTATATAAATTGGGTACACTAATACAGGTGGTGCAAGGAAAATGAAACAAAGACTATTTCTGGCAAATTTCACTTTTGGGGGTGGTTAAGGAATATCTCGTTATATGGTTTTTCAATTTCCTTTAAGACCATACCTAACATCAAGTCCTTTAATTTAAAACAAAAATTGCATTTAAAGTTAAAAAAATTATTTAAAGTGGTTATTTTACAACATATGACTTAAGGTAGTTTACTCGCGACAGTCGTAGACAAAAGAAGTAGTAAGTAAAGCCCGGTCCGTCCACAAGTGAAATCGGGATTGGCATGAACATCTTTTATCTTCGTCTTTCATGTCATCCGCTCTGAATATGCACATCTCTCTTTAACAAAAATTGATTGTTAAATGGGCCGGGACTAGTACCAGTACGGATCATTCATTTTTTTCCCATTTTAGTTTAATTCTTGATGCAGTATTTTGAATGGACCACAAATTTAGCGCTGTTCCAAATAAGATATTATATTTGTAGGAGACTGTACACCCAACACATGAAGTCTATTCGTTATTCAGTAATATTTTATACTATTTTACACTTTTTGGACTCACCTTTTCCTAAAATACACCTTTTTCAAGAGCAATTACGTAATAAAAGAATAAAATAGTGTACACTATTTCTTAATAACAAACAGACCCGGTAAACTTTTAAAAATCAATATCTTTTCAAGAAAAGAGTCATAAATGTCAGGTTTTTTTAATTTAATTTAATTTTTAATATTCTAATACTTCGAATTATATTGCATTGGTTTTTTAAAAATATCGTAAGAACCGTTTTCGAGATATTCCGAATTGAATGCATGGCTTTTATACATGACCGATATCGACAATTGTAGTTATGCAGAATTTGTTATTTATTTTTTACGAAACGCCGTTTTACGAGTAAACCAACTTAAGATCTATTATAGCGCATAAATTTGAACAGATAGCATTATATGAAACTAAGAAGCCACCCTTTTAAAAATTAAAAAAAAAAACAAATAAGCTTATACGCATTTTATACTTTGATGTTAATTAAGGTAGATAAATTTACGCCTGCCGATTTCAAAGAGAATTTTGTCGATTACACAGCTACGCAAGAAAAGTGTCTGTAGTTTAAATACGATTTATGTATCCCGAAGTATTATTTCTCTGGAACACGAATTCGGTCTTAAAATTAAGTTTACAAATCACAGAAACTTCCTAACCCCAAAAACATGTTTAAAATACCAAAAACTTAAGAAAAAACACCAGCAAAAATATAGAATAGCTTTTTTCAATACACATTGCGAAATAGTAGTTTTTTAGGCACGCGTTGTATTGATTGCTAAGCAAGACCACAGGCCGTGTTTGGCAACACATCGAGTACCTAAAACACTGATTTTGCAACTTGTATCGAACAAGATTTTTCGTAAAATCTATGTGTATTTAATTCTATTTTAAAAAAGTTTATTTATCATCGCCATAATATTTAACTTACCATACAAAATGTGGATCTTTATTACTAGGCACAAAAATTAAACTTTGTCAAATGTTACGATTTGTCAGTCAAAGGGGTAAAAGTATAAATTTTATATTTTAAAAGCCAATGTGTTATTACGAGAATACTTCTAACGAATCTGAAAACTCCGATATTAAAAATAAAGCAGAAGCTACTTTACGCATGCTAATTCCTTAAAAATCTAAAATTTTATTTTAAAACTTACGAAAACTTACTACTCCAGGTATCTTTAAAATGTGCTCCTTTTATTTTATGGAGTAGTTAGTCAAGTAATTATAAATCGAGAAAGTCCAAAATATTTTTCAAAGAAGAGGTTAAAAATTTTCTAAAACAACTAACGACGAAAATTACTTATAAAAGAAAGTAGTGTCATCGTTGCAATTTTTGGAGCCTATGAAAGAGAATAGTTGACTCATTTCCAGATAAAAGACATTAAGATTGCTACGTCATTTATTAAAATCACCATTTTAATTACAAAAACCATTTTTTAAAAATATTTTTGATATCGGAGAAAAATATAGATGAAGTGAGTTTTTTGGACATTTTTCCTAAATATGTAAGCCTACGTCCATCTAGTATCATCATGATCGATTTTTTATCGCGTATAGAAATTATAAATGCACTACAAAACCAGTGGGTATAAACACTATTGATCCTATACCTAAAAAGATTGCCGAATTTCTTGAACTTGTACTTTACAAGTATACTATTCAATTTCAGAAAAACAATGGGTTTTTTAATTTATCGTTGCGGTTGCGCCATGTCGCGGTACATATAGAAACTTGAAAATAATTTTCAGGTATTTCTCTTTGTCACTCTTACTTAAAATATTTTTTCTTAACGCTGTGCGCTAAATAGTTTGCTATATTGCTCTGGTAAGTTAGTTTATATTTAGGTAATAATACCTAAAATTACTTTGTAACTTAAATAACCTAGAGGTGGCAAAGCATCTAAAAAAATATTTTGGTGATTAAAAACCTAAATAGTTTCTAAGAAGTGCTAGTTTTTCACTAGCTGCTGCTTAACACAGTAAAAAAATTAAAAGAAATAGGACGTTACAATCAAAAACCTAACAGTTCGTATTGTTAATTCTATTTTCTGTACAAACAATATACCCATAGAATAGAAAGAAAGCAGCATAAAAAAATGTTCCTGTTAATATGATTTTTTTACAACCGCTACCAAAAGTGCCGTAAAGCGAACATCCTTCAGTTTAAGATTTACATTTTGCACTAATACCATGTGCTAATGTTTGCACACGCTGTAAAAACATTATCACATTAACTTTTATTAACAAGGGTATTTAAAAGCAGCGATTAATGATAGAGCTCCTTTAACTTGGAGCCTAGAGAGCTCCTTAAGAGTTGGGGTAATTAATAGTCAATTAATGCCTGAGTTAGTAACAATATTTTTTCAGCAATCATTTTCTTATTAAAATTTGGAAAATCCAAATTTTTTCAAATTTTTTTCAAAATTTATTTTGGTTTTAGGCAGCCAACCTAAAAATGGCAATATTGATAGTCCAATGACAAGGTTATGTTATGTTTAAAGTTCCAAACCACATCAATATTTTGGGTATATTTAGTTTCCTATATTAAAATCGTTTATTTATAGAGAATAATGTAATAAAAAGACTATTCAGTCGTGATTTGATGCATTTAAAATGAATTTTAAATGCATTGTGACTGGCTGAATGGCAAAAAACGTCTTAAGCCAAAAAAAAAAAAAAGAATTTGAAATATGTATATCGTTACGTAATAATAATTTAAAGACGTGTTTATTAAACATAATTATAATAGATACTTTTTGTAAAGTAGTACCTTTTAATTTATTTTAAGAAGCAATAAAAGAGGATTATCTAGTTAAAATAATTTTTTGTTTATTTGGAGCAAAGAGTGTTTGGGGTTTGCAGTATGTGAGGAATACACAAATAAACAAGTAAAGCTTTCCACGAAATAGTAAAAGAACTTTACGTTAAGAATTTAAATGTGAATGAACCTGAATTAAAATAAAACCCACTTTTAAACTTGACTCCAGGAAACTAAGTACAGTGCAACTAGAATCAGTACATAAAACTTTACTTGGCGCTTTTCTAGATTACACCAAACCCGTTTAATTTGTTAGAAACGTGTAAGCAAAATTGCAGTTTTTTTGTAATGATTGGTTTAAATAAGGGTCTTAACAGGGTATTAAGAAAAGTAACCAAATGGCTTCACGTTAAAAGAAATAGTTGTCTGTCATGATATCAGGGCTATCTAAAAAATCAAACAAAAACCTATGTAATAATCTTAATAAGAAAAAACATAATTTAAGTTCAATCGGCTAAAAATAAGTGCAAAAAATTTTAGTTTATCACCTTTAGGAGTTTGAAATCTTCCATTCTAATGTTTAGTTACCAAGCAAGTTTCCAAGCCTAATTTAAAAAAAAAACAAACCCAGGCTAATACAAACCTTTCGAAGGCCCTCTTTTAATATTTAATTAGAGCAAAAATATTGACCTGCTTAATGCTTTTAAAGCACAATTACTGTTGCTGTCGTAAAAAATGTTTGCAAATACTTATGTTTTACTTATTAATGGCTGAGCTATGCATAATAAAAAAAATATTTAACCTTGTGGATGTTACTTTTAAGCATGATCTCAATTAGCATAAACATATTATATTTATAGCTACTTTACAAAGCCCAAATCTCTTTTTTAAACCAAAATTTATTTTACCACTTCTAATATACTTTGTATTTTAAATTAGGCCCTTTCCCTTTTTTGGCCAGATTTCTTCTCTAGCAGCTCCTTTTAGCATTCATTTAGAATGAATTTAAAAAATTCAAAGTTTAGTAGGGGGCGCTACCCTTCAGCCAGTCCTTGACTTTTATGTTTAGGGGTCCTTCAAGGACAATTAAACAAATTTTTATCTGTTTAAGGAAATAATAATTTTAATTTTTAGCGATCATTTTTACAATTTTACACTAGAAAAATATTTTTATCCACGGATCAGTATATCGTCATTATTTGACGTTTTCAATAAAACTGAGACAGTGGCCGATGTTAAAATTTTGCACCACTTAAATAAAACAAACTATGTAAAGTTTGTCACTACTTTAAATGTAACTAAACTCAAGGCAAAAGACTTTAATCCAATAAAGTTTTAAAATTAAAGCATTTTGCGGCATGGATGATTAGAAAATGTGGCCATATTTTGTCTTAGCTACACTTAAGTATGTATACAACTCTTTGTTAAAGACGAAAGAACCTCTTCGGCATTCTCTTTTATGTTTTCAATTATGGTTTGCATACCTCCTAACTAGAACACAGAGAATGATTTTATTATTTATGTATGATTTACCAGTCTACTAATCAGTGCTTTTCATTTACCAGTTAATTTAGAGATGTATGGTTCATAATATTATTAATACCATTTTTTTAATTTCTTGATAATTTATAAGACTTTTTTTTATTTTTCGACACAATTTTCTAACTTTTATAAAATAATATAAACATAGGTTACAGCTTTAATTTTTTTTTTATGCTTATGCTTTTAAGCTTTTTTGTGCTTAAACTTTAGAGATTTTGACCATTTTATTATCGACGATTAATGGGTGTAAAATTTGCAAAAAAAGAATAGCAAAATTTAAAAGGTTAATTATTACACGTCGCCTTTTAAAATCCTTTAGGTAATTTAAATCTAAAAAATGTATTAAACTTATTTAAAATCTGCTAAAATATTTTTTCTTGTAGCATAAATTTTACCGTATTTAACGTTGTCGAATTAAGTTCTTGTATTCCGCTTATATGATAATATCTGCCAGATTACAACATTCGTACACATTAACACATTTTTATACAACCCTTCCATATAACACCTTAGTTATTAATGTGATTTTGGTTATATAAATTAAACTAAAATTACAATACCCCAAAATGCAGAACGTTTAAAACTTATTTATGACGTAGACTTTCGCCTGTATAAAATGTGGTTTCGGTAATATCTCAAATTGTACGCCGATACTACGACTTTTTGACAATTTATTTGTGCCAACACACTAAATCGTGTCACTTTCAATTTAAAAATTAAAATAATATTTTTTTTTATTTACATTTGGTGGCATTAATTGTAAACATTTTTCAGTTAAATCTTTTGAATTAATTAACTCTTTATTGAGGGCTGTAAAGCCCCTTTACTTGTTTGTATTACCTAAAATTCTTTCAAGCAGGTTAGTTTTGGTTAATATGCCTTTTGTTCTACAAGTTATAATTAAGGCTAGTCGTCCACTGGGACCGGAAAGCTGCGAACTACGAAAAAAGCAAATTCAGGCGAATGCCATTTGCAGGAAAACCTGCGAAGAACCGTCGTCTTTGCCATAAAACTTTTGTGAAACTCAATTCACGAGCGTGTGTTGGGATCGTTCTCGCGTTAACGTGCGAACACGGACGTTAACGCGCCACTTCTTGCTGCTTTCCGGTCCCAGTGGACGACTTACCTTATTGTTAGTTAACTCTTTACACTGGTACCAGAACCTACATGTATTATAATCCCTTATTTTTTCTAAATACGGTGATAATACATTTAAACATAATATCTGCTATATATTTTACTTCAAAATATTATTATTTTATTCTGTGGTTTAAAACGCACTTTTAGATACTTGGTTTTAGTCCCTAAAATGAACTTTTACAGTAAAATCCTCTCTCTGCCATACATACCTAATATACTTTATACTTTAACTTATATTATTTATCTAACTCATTAGACTTTTTCAAAATTTTATTAGATTTTTACCATCTTCATTCATTTTGTCAATTTGACCAAAAATGATTGTAAAATTACAGTAATTTTCAACTAACTTTACTTTCCACCTTGACATAAATGAAAACAGGGCAGTTGCGTTTCCTGAATATATCAACGTAATATTTTCATCAAATTTAAATTTTATGTCAAAACTGACAATGTTTTCACCATTAAACAAACATCTTAAAATCCGTCTCCAAAGCAGAAAATTAATTATTTTGTAGATATACTTGGCAAGTTAAAAATACGTTATTATTTTAAAACATAAATTTCGACAGTACAAGTATGAAATAAAATATTGTACATCAACATAACATCTCCCTCGTACTGTAAAAGTTTATTTTCCGGACTTATAACGTAAATATCTATTGCAGTATTATCAGAAGCAAATGTTTAAAAAATAGTCTGTTTAAGAATAAGAAATATTATTGCAACTGACACCTAACTTTA
>JAHBCN010006777.1:0-46779 GCA_019359885.1 Listronotus oregonensis
TTTTTGCCATTTTTTTTTTTTTTAGTTTAGGTTAAAAGTAAAACTAAGCAAGTTTTCTCGAGGGTAGAAAAAAATAATTTTACATTTTACCCCTTTTTTTTCTAAATTTTTGTTAATTTTTTTCATCATTATAACGGTTTCGGAGATATGGCTTTGTCGCACTCTCGAGCCACCTTGTATATGCAGAATGTTTATAAAGTATTTATACAAAATTTGTTGCAAATGTTTGACTAATTTGAAAATAAAAAGTTTATTTGAACTAAAAAGCTTCCTGAATTTTTTTTTTTTTTTGAATTAGAAATCAATGTTTACAAATCAGAATCATTTTCATGGAAATTTCACATCTGGTTGAAATTAAATTTTTTTTTTCTGCTCGCACAGTATACAGTTTTGTATTTTTTAATTTTATATGTTTTTAAATAAAATTTAAATAATTCTTATTGCTAAAATGTTTCTATAAACTAAATGTATAAAAGCAGATTGTGTTCAATATAACTAAAAATGAAGCGCTATATATAAATAAACCCCACATTTAAAATATGCTTTTTAATCAAATAATTTAAATGTACATGTAGGGTTAATATTGGTATTTTTTAAAAATTTTAAAGCAGAAAATATAGTCTTCTTTTTTTATTTATTTATAAGTATTAAAGAAAATACATTTTATTTAAGATTCAAGTTTAAATTATTACTACCAAAAAAGCAAGACCAGCAAGACTCTTGCTGCAAGACCAAGACCAAGACTAAGAGGGTGGTGCAAGACCAAGGCCAAGACCAAGACCTTCTTTTGGCTTCCAAGACCAAGACCAGACTTGCAAGACCAAGACCAAGACCAAGACTAGCCCGGTCTTGGTTTGGCACATCACTAATGGCAATTATATTTTTAATACAGTTAATTGGTGGTAAGAAAAATTTTATTTATTTTAGTACAAAAATGGATGAACTTTCGGGTAGACCTAATAATATAAAGATGACTGTAACACAATACATAGCATAACAAAAACAACAGTATTTTACTAATTCACATATGTCATTTATAGGCGGTTCTTGACTTAATCATCTAGGAAGGCTAACGCATCTTTAACTCGTGCGACAATTTACCGAATGCAGTAATTATCTTCGATATTTGGGTAGATAATATTTTAATTAGTAATGTTGTAAATTTATCTTATTATCACTGTAACTTAATTGTACGTGTAAAAATCAATTTTACCTTTTAACCACCTATGCATAAATAGTAAAGGTAATGAATAATAAGAAAACTGTGAAGAGAATACCAAATTATTTTAGATTTCTAAGATCAATCGGATCTAAAGAAAATTGTACTAAAATATTGATTCGGTAATTTTCGAGTAAAAATAATTGCTAGTTAAAATTTATTAGGAAATAAATAAAGCAGGGGTGAAAACTTTTATTCAAAAAATCTAAGAACTAACAAATAAATCTAATAACCCAATTAATTAACAAAATATTTAGAAGTACAACAAGCAACAAATTAAATTTTACAAGACAAAATAATTAGGTAAAAGTACGATATCTAGATTAAATAAATTGGAGTGATCAGAAGTCAGTAAATCATACTAGTGGCGTGACAAGATTCTTCTGCGGAGGGGGGATTAATTAAAATAAAAAGCACAAAAAAAGTCCAGCAAAAAATTTAAAAAGCCTCATTTCAAGGTCATTGGTTCTCGTTGGCTTACACTATACCCCCGCTACACCAGCGCCTCTTTGTTTAGTGCTATTCTGGGCCACTTTTAAGCCATAGGAGATAGTGCTCCTTATCTCTCTACCCTCCATAGATGCGTCTTAGCGTAAAGTTGTTTTAAATGCGATTACTCATTAAATATCTACCATCTACAAGTTAGGTTACCTATTGTAAATGCCATTGTCGATTTTTATGGTAGGTTAAGAAAGAACTAATACGAAAAACCAATAATAATTATATAAACTAAAAAATGATCTTACTTACTGATCAAAATATGTAAAATTATGAAAACATTTAACAAGTACAATCGTACCTGTAATTTCGCCATTTAAATTAAAGCTAAGGTAGATCTGGATTGGTCAGAGTAAATATTAATAATGCTAATTGGTGAAAGCAAAGTCAAAGGATTTACGTCAAGCAAACTTGAAAATTCCACCGAGTTCACAGGTGATATTTATTTTAATTATTCAGTCTATTAATTTATTTGCTCCAGTTTAAAGCTTGTTTTCAGCTTTTGCAAGGACAGTAATATGGTTAGAGTGAAGTTATCCATAAAAGGCCAGCCATAAAATCTTCTCGATGGTACAAATTCTGCCGCCCGGCCTACTACCTAATTCCAGGCCAGTTTTTTAAACAAATTAGAATAAAAATATATTTTTAAAGAAAAATTAAATATATAGAGGGTGTCCCTAAAGGTTTGTTTTAATGTAAATTTTGTCAAAAAAAATTTTGTTTATTTTAGACATAACATACTTAAAGATGTTTTTTAAAAATAAAATAAACGCAAAGAAAAAACAATATTAAAAAAATTGTTTAAAAATAAACTACTTAAAAAAAGTGTCTTTTTAATGTTTCCTTTCCGCTAAAAACTTTGCAAAATTGAGAAAAAAAATAAATCGTATTAAAAATGACGTTTTTTTAAAGTTTGACAGCTAAGACCTTCTCGTGTTGCTTTCAAAAAATATGGAAATGTTCTTTTAAACCTAAAGAACTAAATAGCGTTCGTGAGTGCTGGCAAGCCTCGCAAAATTGAGAAAAAAAATAAATCGTATAAAAAATATCGTTTTTTTAAGGTTTGACAGCTAAGACCTTCTTGTGTTGCTTCCAAAAAAATATAGAAATATTATTGTAAACCAGAAGAACTAAATGACGTCTACTGTGAGTGCTGGCAAGCTTCGCAAAATTGGGAAGAAACATAAATCATATAAAAAATGACGTTTTAAAGTTTGACAGCTAAGACCTTCTTGTGTTGCTTCCAAAAAAATATAGAAATGTCCTTTTAAACCTAAAAAACTAAATGGCGTCTACTGTGAGTGCTGGCAAGCATCGCAAATTTGAGAAAAAAATAAATCATATAAAAAATTACGTTTTTTTAAAGTTTGACAGCTAAGACCTTCTTGTGTTGCTTCCAAAAAAATATAGAAATGTTCTTTTAAACCTAAATAACTAAATGGCGTTTACTGTGAGTGCTGGCAAGCCTCGCAAATTGAAAAAAAAAAAAACATAAAAATTACTTTTTTTTAAAATTTGACAGCTAAGCCCTTTCTTTGTTTTTCCAAAAAAAAACATAGATATGTTTTTTTAAACCTAAAGAACTAAATAGCGTTTACTGTGAGTGCTGGCAAGCCTCGCAATATTGAGAAAAAAACATATAAAAAATGATGTTTTTTTAAAGTTTGACAGCTAAGACCTTCTTGTGTTGCTTCCAAAAAATAAAGGAATGTTTTTAAACCAAAAGAACTAAATAGCGTTTACTGTGAGTGCTGGCAATCGCAAAATTGAAAAAAAAAACATAAAAAATTACTTTTTTTTAAAGTTTGACGGCTAAGACCTTCTTTGTTGTTTCAAAAAATATGGAAATGTTCTTTAAACCAAAGAACTAAAAAAAGGTCTACTGTGAGTGCTGTGCTCGCAAAATTGAGAAAAAAAAATCCTATAAAAAATATCGTTTTTTTAAGGTTTGACAGCTAAGACCTTCTTGTGTTGCTTCCAAAAAATATAAAAATGTTCTTTTAAACCAAAAGAACTAAATGGCGTCTACTGTGAGTGCTTTCAAGCCTCGCAAAATTTAGAAAAAATAAATCATATAAAAAATGATGTTTTTTTAAGTTTGACAGCTAAGACCTTCGTGTGTTGCTTCAAAAAAAATATGGAAATATTTTTTTAAACCTAAATCATCAAATAAATCACAACGAATATGTAATAAATTTAATATTCGTACTATCTTTAAAATGCAAAATCTAAAGAAACAAAAACAAAACCATAGATTATAAACGAAAACACAAAAAACGTTATTAACAAAATTTCTTGTAAATGTAATAAATTTTATTTAGGTAAAATTTCCAGACCATTAGCCAAACGCATAAAAGAACATAACACATTCATCACAAACACATAATTCAACTAATTTAAACATATCAACACGCATTTGATAACACCATATAATAAACTGGAATGCATCTAATATTTTAGCAAAGGAAACTTGTTCAAAAAACCTAACAACTTGAAATTAAAAATAAAAGAAAGAGCGGCTAAATAGTGACAATAGGCAAAAAAAAATCTGAATTGTATATATACGTAAAATAATAATAGGATTTGTTTAGGCCAAATTGATTTTTCTATATTTAAGTGGCAACATTGCTTTTTGAGTCGTCAGAATATTCATATCTTTTCGGCAAAGAAGATCCCCTTTTTTAACCGCACTACCAGTAACAAGTGTTTAACGGATTTTACACTTTTCGGGCATTTTTTAGAAACTGTGACAATTTTCGGTCTGCGATATACCGACATCCCAAATTCCTATTTTTTCCTTCCCTCCCTTTAACTTCCAGTGTCGGGGCTGAGAACGGGACTCTGAAGAATCAACGACTTCAACCGATTGGTAAGTGATTTGTTTTTTTGGGGAAATTTCTTTTATTAATTATTTTCCGCTGAGCTTAGAAGAAAACATTGGTCCATTTCGAGTCGGATTTATCAGCAAAAACTTGCCAATCGATATTCGGTTTTTTTTATGGTTGTTGATACGTCGGTTTTTTATAGTCATACGGATTTCGGAATTTGAAATCGGCTAGTATTTCTCCGGGTGTTTTTTACTAGTTGAGTACAGTGTTGTCATGTTGAAATATTATTAAGGAAACATCGATTTTTCTTAAATGTAATTGTCACAGTTAAATAAACTAACCACCGGGGTTTTTTTTCTTATTTTTGGAATCAATCTTATATTATTTATTACTAACGCGGTTTTTTTTTTGACGCAAAAAGGCGATCTTGTTATTTTTTTAGGAAGGTTATAACAATAAAGAACAACGGGTTTTTTATTTTTGACGGAAAATTTTATATATTTTTTTTTTGAAAGGTTTTTTTGCCCGTCTCTTATATTTTTCTTTCATTGCATTTTTTTTTAGATTAATATCCAGGTTGATATTGTTTAATATAATAATAATAAAAAATTTAAAAAATAAAAATAATGGGTACTACGGCAGAAAGGCAATTTAAAAAAAGTTACAGCAAAAAAGGAATCCTTGTATTTAATTCTGCAATCTCTTTATAATCAGTCAAAAGTTTAAATTCGGAGTCTGAAATAAAAAGGTTTAAAACTATGTTTATGACTTTAGATCACACAATGGACTTTATTTTCTTCTTGATGAAATAAATACTGTTCAATTTGAAATAAAAGAGGACTTTAAACCGGATTATCAAGTTTTATCGACATTAAATGAGCTGGCTTGTCATATTCGAATAACTGCAAAAAAGAAGACACGGAAAAAATATCTACCCGGCATAGTAAAACCAGGGCGCTATTTCTCAGTTAAAAGGTAGGTTACCGCAATTATAAAATTGATTTACCGGAATTTTCAGGGGAAATACGTCAATGGGAAACTTTTCATTCATTATATAAAACCATGATACATGAAAATAGGTCTTTAACAAATCTTGATAAAATTCATTATTTAGTAGGGCGTTTACGGGGTCCTGCCTTAAGTGTTTGCGCGGGAATTGCGATTACTGGTGATAATTATGAAATTATTTATAAAGCACTGACAGATAAATATGAAAATAAACGGGTTTAGCTTACAGTTATTTACAACAAATTATCAATTTTAAACCTTTCGGGGAAAAATCGGAAAAAAATCTAAATTTATTTTTAGAACAGTTTAATGTGGCGGTATTAGCACTTAAAAAATTAAATGTACCTGATTTGGCAGATTTTATTTTATTATCAGGCCTTGTCAAAATTAGATAATGAAACGGTTCGGGCATTTGAAATGAAAAATATGGGTCGGGTATTCCTACTTATGAAGATTTAATTAATTTTGTACAGGGTCAAAGAATGTTGCACTTAAACAAACCTTCTATTTCGGGTTAAGTAGAGGGATGGGAAAACGGTCATTTGTGGTAAATCAATCTAATGGAAATAAAAAAAACATAATTGTTTTTTTTGTAAACAACCGGGACATTATGGGGCAGATGCGCTAAATTTAAAGGTTACCCCATGAAAAGATATGAAGCGGTTAGAGATAACGGGTGGTGTTTTAATTGTTTATCTTCAAACCAGGGGGTTAGAAACTGCCCTTCGGAAGGGGTATGACAGGTGTACCAAAAAACACCACATCTTATTACATACCGGGAAAACGGAATTAGGTAAAGAAATAAATTATAAAAAGGAAATTCCTTTAAAAATACGGGGGTGAGTCTAATGAAGAGGCATCCACGTCACAAAGTAATGAGGTACTTTTATGTAATAATAATTATAATTGGCGGTCCTAAAAAATAAACAACATTTTACTACTTTGCTTTCGACAGCGGTTGTATCGATTGTAAATAGTTCGGTTGCGGATAATGAGGCTCGGTTTATTTTAGATTCGGGTATGTTAATTTGTTAACCCCATTGTTGTAAAAAACTTAATTTAAAATTTCAAAATATTTTTCATCGGTCCAAGGATTAGGTGGCAATCCTCAAAGTTCAACGGCTCTACATATTTAACCGTTGCATCACGTCATGATAAAAAAAAAAATTTTTATTTCAGGCCTTGTTGGTTAACAAAATTACGGATGAATTACCAAAGTATCAAGTCGACATAAGTGGTATTCCGAATTTACAAGACGTTCTACTGGCGGATAATAAATTTGATCAACCGGGTGAAATTCACGGAATTATCGGGGTAGAGATTTTTTCTTTGATTTTAGGTCAAAATCGGATTACGGGCATATCGGGTTCACCCGTAGCGGTGCAAACGGCGTTCGGTTACGTTTTTATGGGTAAAATTCCAATTTTACCATCATTGCCGGTATTATTTACGCTTCAAGAAGAGCATTCACTTGAGCAACTCCTGACTAAATTTTGGGAAATTGAAGAAATTCCTAAAAACGCGTCCTTAATTAAAAATTTAGAGCCAGAAGAAAAAGAATGCGAACAAATTTTCTTAAACACTTACGCTAGAGATGCTACGGGTCGATTTATGGTCGGTTTACCTTTTAAAATGTCACCAGATAGTTTGGGCGATTCATACCATAGTGCGCAGGTCAGATTGTTTTCTTTAGAAAGACGGCTTTCTCAAAATTTAAATTTACGTGTGGAATATAACAAGGTGATGCAAGATTTTATTGATCAGGGGCATATGAGTTTAATTAAAAATGATCACGAAAAGAAATCAGCTTATTATATTGCTCACCATCCGGTTATTAAATCTAGTAGTACGAGTACTCCGGTCAGGGTAGTTCTCGACGCGAGCGCGCCTACGGATAATGACGTTTCGTTAAACGACATTTTATACAGCGGTCCAAAGCTTCAAGCGGATTTATTTACTCTGTTGTTAAACTTTCGTTTATTTAAAGTTGCATTGGGCGAATATCCGTCAAATGTATAGGCAAATAAGGATTGTACCCGAGCATTGGCGATATCAACGATTATTATGGCGTTTTGATCCGGACGAGGAAATTCAGTCGTATGAAATAAAATGTGGCTTTCGGTTTAAAGTCATCTCCCTTTTGGCTCTACGCACAATAAAACAGTTAATTAACGACGAGCAAGAAACTTATTCTTTAGCGGCGAAATATGCGTCACGCGATTTGTATATGGACGATTATTGTTGTACTATCGATACGGACGATGAAGCTTTGTTGTTATATAATGAATCGGTTAATTTATTTCAAGCGGGAGGTTTTGATTTAACAAAATGGTCTACTAATTCGGATTTACTTTCTAATAAAATACCGGCGGAAAAATTAATCTCAAATCGAGAAAATGTAATATTTAAAACGGATACTAAAGTTTTAGGGATGCAGTGGTGTCCACAATCGGATGTATTAACATTTAATTTAAAAATTCCGGATAAAAAATGTACGAAAAGGTTAATTTTATCGGTGGTTGCCAGATGTTTTGATCCTATTGGGTTGTTGGCACCCTTTATTTTATACTTAAAAATAATTATCAAAGAGCTGTGGTTAACGAAATTAGATTGGGACGAGGAACCACCCATAAATATTAAAATGACTTGGGAAAAAATTCTGTCGGAATGGCAAGAACTTGAAAACTTTAAAGTTCCAAGACACATAGGCGCATCGGCGCGTCAATCGGTTTCCCTTTTTGCATTTTCAGATGCTAGTTTAAACGGATACGGGGCGGTTATATATTTACGTACGGTTATTAATAAAGAAATTAAGGTTCAACTCGTGTGTGCAAAGTCAAAGGTATCCTCGCTAAAGCCTTGACCGTTCCACGGTTGGAATTATTAGGAGCTCTTTTGCTTTCAAAGTTGGTTAGACACGTGATTGAAACTTATAATGAACGTATTCTTATTTTAAAAATCTTCGCGTTTTCGGATTCATCCACGGTTATAAGTTGGTTGAAAACGCCTTGTCTTAAGGATATTTTTGTAGCGCATCGGGTTGCAAAAATAAAAGAAAATATTCCGAATGTTTTATGGTATCACATTGAAGGGGATCAAAATCCGGCGGACTGTTTATCTCGTGGCCTTACTCCGGCACAATTGATTGCACACCCTATGTGGTTATACGGACCTTACTGGTTAAAACTTACGGAGGATAAATGGCCAGAATTTTTACAAAATGTTAACTCTTGTGAAACCGAAGCGGTCGGGAATGATAATTTAGAGTTTTTTATAAGTCAAAAGGAAAATGACTTTTTTCACCCTCTTTAGATTTAATAGATCGGGTTTCATCTTGGAGTAAAATTCTACGGATTACGGTTTGGGTCTTACGATTTTTAAAAATTATTCCAAAAAATAATATAATTTTGGCAAGTGATCTTTTGAAAGCCGAAATGTGTTTAATTAAATTAGTCCAGTTAAAGCATTTTAGCTCTGATGTTAAATGTTTAAACGCGTCAAAGTCGTGTTCCACTAAACTTAAAAAATTGCACCCTTTTTTGCAAGATGGTTTGCTTAGGGTCGGGGGTCGCTTAGCGTATTCAAAATTGGACTATCCTCAGCGACATCCTATTGTCTTACCGGCGAAAGAAACTTTCACAGTAAGGTTGATAGAATTTTATCACATAATTAATCTTCATACGGGAGCTTATTTATTGGAAACGATTTTGCGTCAAAAATATTGGATTCTAGGCGGTCGAAATTTAATTCGGAATGTAGTTCATAAATGTAATACTTGTTTTAGGACAAACCCAAAAAATTTAACACCCCTTATGGGTAATTTACCATCGGTTAGGGTACAAGAAAGTCATGCGTTTTGGCACACGGGAGTAGATTATTTCGGTCCGGTAAATGTTACTTTGGGAAGACGAAAAAACGCGACCATACATAAAGCGTACGTCTGTTTGTTTATATGTATGAGCATAAAGGCTATACATTTAGAGTTGGTTAGTTCTTTATCGACTGATCATTTTTTACAGAGTTTTAAAAGATTTATTTCAAGACGTGGTCCAGTAAAGATCCTTTATTCAGATCGGGGTACAAATTTTGTAGGGGCCAAAAGAATTCTTAAAGAGATTAATGAGTTTTTTAATTCTTCCTCATTACACAGAAGCTTTCGAAACAGAACTAGGTGCAAGGGGAATAGAGTGGCGGTTTAATACTCCTTCTTCACCTCACATGGGAGGGTTGTGGGAAGGCAATGTAAAGTCAGTAAAAAATCATCTATATAGAGTGGTGGAGATCAGTTTTTGACTTATGAAGAATATTCAACCGTGTTAATTCAAATTGAAGCTATTTTAAATTCAAGACCGTTGTGCGGCTTGTCTTCGGATCCGATCGCGCCAGAAGCTTTACTCCTGCACATTTTTTGACTTTAAAACCTTTACAGAGTTTTCCGGCTGAAGAGTTAGATGGTATTCCGCAAAATCGGTTAGACAGATTTCAATTAATTGAAAAAATGGTTCAGGGGTTTTGGAAACGATGGAGTTCGGAGTACTTTAGGTCGTTACAAACCGCCAAAAGTGGAATACCGATAAACCGAATATTAATATAGGATCGGTGGTGGTTCTGAAAACTGACAATGCACCAGCATTGCATTGGCCTTTGGCGATTGTTACTAATGTCCACCCTGGAAAGGATGGCGTTATACGCAATGTTACCATAAAAACTACAAAAGGGGTTTTTACGCGACCGGTTATAAAAATTTGTCCGTTGCCCACCCAGTAATTAAGTATAAAATTTGTACTGTAGTTTTAAGGTTAGTTTAGAAATAGGGGCTTTTATTAAAGAGTTTAGTTTTTATTATTATTTTATTATTCTCGGTAAATTTGTTTTGTTTGCGATTTGGCTGAAAAACAATTTTTCAGGGTCGGGGTATGTTTAGGCCAAATTGTGATTTTTCTATATTTAAGTGGCAACATTGCTTTTGAGTCGTCAGAATATTCATATCTTTTCGGCAAAGAGATCGCCTTTTAACCGCACTACCAGTAACAAGTGTTTAACGGATTTTACACTTTTCGGGCATTTTTGAAACTGTGACAATTTTCGGTCCCCCGATATACCGACATCCCTTAAATTTATTTTTCCTTCCCCCTTTAACTTCCAGTGTCGGGAGCTGAGAACGGGACTCTGAAGAATCAACGACTTCAACCGATTGGTAAGTGATTTGTTTTATTGGGAATTCAAGTTTTATTAATTATTTTCCGCTGAGCTTAGAAGAAAACAGGATTAAAATAAATTTATATATTTCTTAAAAATTTAACTTATGTTACCTAAGGTATTTTTTAAAGCCTGTTAATCAAGTCAAAAATTTTGTGAATAATGTTGGGCTTTATATTTTTAATTACCCAAAACGCAAATGTCTTTCTCCAAAGTGTATGGGTATATACGGCCATTTTTTAAGTGTCTTCATTAGTTATGATGATGGTGTCACAATGAATAAACTAAATATTTTTTATTTCGTTTTTTTCTCAAGGAAAACTCCGTTCAGCCGTTTTTCTTGTTGACACCCTTGTTAATTAAACATTCATTGTTTGCTTTTTTGTCTTCTCTAACTGCCAGTTCTCTAGATAAAGCTCCGTCCTTTGTTTGGCTCTAATTCGGCCGGCTTTTCTTTTGTACTTAGTAGAAGCGAAAACGCCAGAAGTGATCTTTTTCGTCCCCATTGCATTCATTGTTAGGCACGAATTGGAAAACTGTACAAATAATTCAGGACTTTGAATTTTTTATGGGTCCATTTAAATTGTTTTTTTTTTTCTGAATTTATCTTAGTTCTTTAATATGGTTACTTATTTTATTTGTATAACAAATACTTACAAAAAACAAAATTTTATTTTATTAAAGTACAATCATCAGAAAATCTATTAAAAAAAAATAAATTTAATAAAATACCAGTAAAATTAGTCAGAAAAATAAAATTTGCTTAAATAGTTAAAATTCTCCATTCATTGTCAAAAAGAAAAAAATTGTACAATGTCTATAGTTTCCGTGTCTTACCTCCTACAAGACAAAGTTGCTTTTAATGCTATTAAATTAACTGACTTAATTTATAAATAGTTTAAGATGGCTTGCAAAAAAAAAAGTTGATGACAGTTTAACTACTGATCTTCAAAAAGACCAGCAAATGCTATTAGTTGGGCGGTACAAAAGTTGTGCATCAAAATATGGTTTTATACCTATGGCCAGATGAAAAATGTGAATCTCTGGGTGTTTAGATGTACGCGGAGCAGACTATTGGGTGAGTCTTGTTCACCATTCTCAGTAAGTACCGTAATTTACTGTTTGGACGTTATATTCCTATGCACACTATTTAATGTTGCTTAATTCTTTGTCCTGTTCCTACGTATCAGTAATTCATTTAGTGTTTTGCCTAAATTATCTGGTGATAGGATAGGATTTGTGTATATTTAGACCCTTAATAAGTTTTATTGTTCTCACTTATAGTCCAGGCTGGATAAGAGAAAAATGCCTTTCGTTACGAATTTAGAAGCAAATCATATTACTTATAAGACACAGGTGTTTTTCAGTAATTCGGCCTCTCTGAATCAATAAATACATATTAGCAACTCCGATTTCAACTGAAAACAAGATATTCAAGATGGAGGACAAAAACAGCAAATCAACACCTTTTTTTAGTAAGGCATATGGACGTGAATAAATTTTAAATTATATATTTTTTAAGGCAAAAAATATACCCAGATTCATAAAAATAGCTTCTGAAGTGGATACAAGCCACATCGAAAACACCCCAATTGCCAGAATTTTCGAAAACAAAAAGTTGTAGGTTATACCAAAATGAACCCACACAAAAAGTTTTAAAAAGTATTTTTTTAGTTTGTTTTATTTGGGATACTCGCCTTACTACTTTTTGGAAAATGAGACCCTTCGGTCCAGGTCCGGGGTATAACAAAGCTGATCCTGTTCAGCCCTATTGAGCCCTATGAACTTGCAGATTACTTGCAACAAAAAGAAGAAAACCCCCAAAAAACCCAAAAATCACAAATACTAGTCTACGTTTCGGTGGCAAGTCGGCCATCGTTGTCAAGATAGAAACAAAAATAAAAAATTAAACTAAATTTTAAGGATTTTTTTTATCTCAAAACTTTCTGATATTTTTTTTTAACTTTTCTATGACGTTTTGTCATTTTAATGACAAAACATCATAAAATGACAAAACACGTAAGGCGAGTATCCCAAATAAAACAAACTGATACATGAATTCGCCACAAAACTATAGAACATAATATTTAAGAGTATTTTTTATTCCAAATTTTAAAGTCGACCGATACCTGTATAATATTTTGTCAGTTACACACAGTGCGGGATTTGAATTTTAGATCTTCCCCCCCACACTTTTTTCCATAACTTGTTTTAAATTCGTTTTGACGCATACTAATTTAACATCCCCCCCTAAAACCTATACACCGTGTTCAAAATTAACTCGGCACTATTGCTAACTTTTTTATTATACGAGATACAATTTAGGTTAAATTAGCATAGTTGTGTACATTTTTACGCTGACCACAATGATGATAATAGAAAAACAAGTGAACATCAGATTTACGAGTTATTCACAAAATTATACTTTTTCTAAATGTAACACCCTGTATTTGTTGCGTTAATTTGATAGATAATGTAATTTTCTATATAAATAGTTTTTAACATTTTTTTCCAAGGTTATAAAAAGCAGAGTTATTTCAATTTAAATGCATTTTCTGTAACTGGACGCAGGCAGCCATGGAATTCTTAAAATCGCATTTTTTGTACAAATTATATCGTAGTGCGCCATGTCAGAAACCAAATTTAAATAAAGTTCGCCATAAAGGATATAATTTGTCAAACCTTCTAATTACTTGGGTAAATAATAAACATCGTAATTTCAGTTTTTTTTAATAATAACACATAACTAAGTAACATTAGTAAAATACATTATGCTAATAATGGCTATATTGGCAATATCCAAAAAATCCTTCAACGCATTTCTTAGTAAATTCAGATATTGTTTGCCTGTTAAAGATCTTTTATAAAACACAGGTCCAACAATTTTTGATCCAATGAGGCAGCACCATACGTTTAAGCAAAAAAATCTTTGTGGATTGAAAGGATGATGGCGCAGGAGATTGCAATAATCCAATAATGTGGGTTTTTCTGTTAAACATGCCTCTATTACTAAAGTTAGTATCATTGCTTCAAATAATTAATCGTAAAAAGTTTGGATTTTCTATTGCAGCATATACAAACCATTGGCAAAAGTATACGCCTTTTGTAATCACCTGGCAACAAAGTTTGTGTGGGTCTGTATTTGTGGGGTACATAATTATGTTTTTTTATTATTTTAATAATGGTTCCTTAGCATAGATTAAGATCTGACCTACAGTCTCTTGTGGAGTTTTCACGATAAACTTTTAAATATGCCAAAACATAAATTTTTGTTTATTGATTAATTATAAATTATCAAATTTCTACGCTTAAGAAACACTTTTGTTTAATTGAAACTTTCGTTAAAGGGGTAAAAAATATTTTCTGTTTGACATACTTCTTTCTGAAAATAGTTTTACTCCAAATCCTGATGCCATTTTTTTTGACAAATTATGTAGCATTCTATCATATCAAACTTCTACAAATGACAGCATTTTAAACAACAGTAGCGTAAATGAACTGTTGCCTTATGATTTACTAGTTTTTACTAAAACATTATGGTGGATACACATGTTATCTTTTGTTTTTTTTAATTTTTGTCATAGCATACTACGATAATTTGTACAAAAAATGCGATTTTAAGAATTCCATGGCTGCCTGCGTCCAGTTATGGAAAAATACATTTAACTTGAAATACCTTCGCTATTTTTCATTTTAGGAAAAAATGTAAATAACTAATTATATAAAAAATTACATTCTCTTTCGAATTAACGTAACAAATACAGGGTGTTGCATTTAAAAAAAGTATATTTTTGTGAATAACTTGTACATCTGATGTTCATTTGTTTTTTATTATCGTTATTGTAATCAGTGTAAAAATGTACACAACTTTGCTAATTTAACCTAACTTGTATCTCTTATAATAAAAAAGTTAGCAATAGTGCCGACTTAATTTTGAACACGGTGTATTATAGATACGCCGCTAAATTTATAAACGCTACTTGCTTGCCTAGGACAAGCATGCGCCAATATTCCTCAACATTCCATGAGGGAGCAGAGACAATAATGCCTCAGTTAGTCGCTGTGTTTTGTTTTAATATTAAAAATTTTAATTTATTACCAAAATATATGACTAGAATTAGGGTAGCACATGTAGTTTTTTTTTCTACCCCGAAAAAGCGGACTGAGACCCATTATTTTATGCTCTATTCTACATAAAAAGGTGCTCTTACATTGACTCGATAAGGTTGGGTGTTTTTTAGATATTTTAATTTTAAACCAGCATGGTAAGTACAAAAAAGTAACATTAAAAACCTAGCACGATAATTATTTTTATAAAAAAAAATCTTTAGAGTGTCCACTGCTTGCTCGAATAAATGCATTTAATCTTTAATTGATAAAAATACCAACTGTTAATAATTTTAAATATTACCCTTCTTGTAACGCTAAAGTAAAGACCTAATTTAAGAGTACCTTCTTTATGTAAAACTTAGCAGAAAATTAGTATCATGTACCAAATATTACTAATGATAAAACCAAAAAAAAAAAAGATATAAATTAATAGTATAATAAAAAATGCTTATTGTAAAAAGGCGTATTTTGGCCCATGTTTAATGGTTTTAAGTTATATTTTAATTAAAAAAAACCCCATTTCAAAACATAGGAAAATCTCAACTTAAAAAAATTTTCTTTAGCAACCTGTATTCTAAAAATGGAGTCGTTTGGAACTATATTTAAAAACATTTCTCTCTTCTTTTTTTGTAAAAGAATAACCCATTAGGCCATAACATATGTTTTTTAATTACCCTGTATAATAAAACAACTTTTATTAAATACACGATTATATGATAAAACTATTAAGAATCACATAAAATTTGCTGCTTTAAACGTAAAGATAATATTACCATGCTTAAATTACGACAATTTAAATAATGAAAAGCAAAATAAATTAATATTTATTAAAAATATACTTATTTCCATTTAGAAAAGTTTGATTTTTTACATTAACCTATTTTATTAAATCGCCCCATTTGATAATTATCAACATCTGATAACATATAAGAAATAAGCCCTTTTACGAAACATGGACATTGTAATTTCCATCGCATGCTACAGGTGTTTAGTTTTATAACAATATTTTACAGTTTCAATGCTGGATCACAACTCAAAACTGGTTTGGTGTTTTCCCGGTGACATGTTAAAATCATTCAACAAAAAAATAAAATATTTAATTAAATTTTTGTTTTACCACACATTATCCGGTAATAAAATTTGTATTTTTTGACATATTACATTAAATAAGTGTTAATTTTAATTGCATAAATACCTATATATTTTTTCCAATTATCTGTAAATCACAACAATTTATAATAAAGCAATTTATTTTCTTAACTACAGCATGCATGATCGAGATTTCTTTACTATTTTTGACAGGCTTATTGGTGATACAATTATTGCAGCTTCTCCCAAATAAATGCATAACTTTTGAATTTTCAGAATTAAGAGTTTTAGGATTTTGGTAAGAATATTTATTACATTCCCCGTGTCCTAGATAAAGATAACTTGTTATTATCTTTAAACTAACAGTATGACGTTTAGAATTTATCTCAAAAACGGCTGCTTCCATTAAGATTAGAAATTTTTATTTAAAAGCAAAATAAAGAGTTGATCAAAAAAGTTATTTCGTTTTAAATGTGAGTAAGGTACCGCAGGTGCCGCCCTCTAAATTTTGCAAAAAAATATTGTGGCAATATACCAATTATTAACAAAGTTATTTATAAAAAAGTAAAAAAAATAAAACTTTTGACATTTTTATCTTCGTAATTATCCACTTTTGGATTGAGTCCAGTTCGGTTGTATCATCATATTTTAGCCTTAGTAATTTTTTCGTATTTTTTAGAGACACTCTGTATATAGGAAAAAACAATTTAGAAAATATAGGATATTTTAAACAGTTACATAATATTAACAAAAGTAAAATATCTCGGTTCCTGTTCATAATAGAGAGAATACTTAAATTAGGAAATTTGTGTTTGGTAACACCTATTTTATTAGCAGTGTTTGTAAATACACAGGGTGACTCGAGTTTTCATTTTAAAGTACGGTTTTGAACGTCCTGTATGTTTGTATATCATTCTGACAATGAAATATTTAGATAAACTATTGTTTTTTGGGTTGATAGGCCGTCGTCGGTGATTTGGTCTTCTGGACGATTCGCCAACACGAGTGGTTGGCATCTTCAGAAGGTAAGCTTCTCGGTTGATTACTTGCGTACCACTGTAGTACTCTTTCTCTATCTCTATCTCTATCTCTATCTCTATCCTCTTCTCCTCTATCCCTATCTCTATCTCTATCTCTATCTCTATCTCTATCTCTATCTCTATCTCTATTTCTATCTCTATCTCATCTCTATCTCTATCTCATCTCATCTCTATTCTATCTCTATCTATTCTTCTCTATTCTTCCATTCATCTCTATCTCTATCTCTATCTCTATCTCTATCTCTATCTCTATCTCTATCTCTATCTCTATCTATCTCTATCTCTATCTCTATCTCTATCTCTATCTCTATCTCTATCTCTATCTCTATCTCTATCTCTATCTCTATCTCTATCTCTATCTCTATCTCTATCTCTATTCTATCTCTATCTATCTCATCTCTATCTTTTCTCTATCTCTATCCTATCTCTATCTCCATCTCATTCCACTCCATTCATCTAATTCCATCTCATTCCATTCCATCTCCATTCCATCTATCCATCTCCATCTCTATCTCAATTTATATTCTATCCTACTCTATTTGAACTTTATTTCTATCGCTATCTCTATCTACTTTATCTCTACTCCATCTTTCTCTCTATATCTCTATCTCCCATTATCTCTTTCTTTATCCCTTTCCCTTTTTCTTTCTCTGTATGCGTGTCTTACCCTCAACATTGACTTGTTTAAGAAAAATATCTCTACATTACGCTTTCTAAAATCTAATAGGCTTTGCACACGGTTAGGTTAGGTAATAAACAAGAAAATTTCGTGCTTTGCAAATTGGTTTAGTTTAATTGTGTAAGCTTAGATTCTCGTATATAAATGGTTATTTTTTCTAATTTTTTTACCTAATATTTTTTCTTAAGTATCAATTTTTGACTTCTTTAAAGTATGTGCAAGGTTTAGGGCTAACACTGTAGGATAACACCAGTAGTTGTATTAACTTAACATATTGATCAAACTAATATAGTTTTTAATTTATTAGTTCTTAACGGCAATTACAAAAAAATATATTCCCGCAGATAAAAGTAATGCAACAGTAATAATAAACTGTGATATGTATGATAATAAAATAATATCTTTTATTTAAATGGTAATTATACAAAAATAAATAATGAACAACTATTGAAAGACAAATATATAACATTAAAGAAAAAAATAAGAACCGCTTAACAGATAGAGAAGGATTTACACTTACTCCCCATAACAGTAAAACTCCACACTTTATGGAGTACCACAAATGCACAAACCTGATATAATGAGTAATAAATTTTATATTCCTATATATTCCTAATGTCTTTAAAACACAAAACACTCCTAGATCTTAAGTAACAAAAGCAAAACCATACAATAAAAACGAAAACACAAAAAATGTTAATTATAAGATCACTTGGGAATGTAATAAATTTTATGTATGTGGAACTTCCAGACCATTGGCCAAACGCATAAACGAACATAGAACATATATTAGTAACACAGAATCCCACAAACCAAAAATGTATCAACACGCCTTTGATAATAACCACGCATAATAAACTGAAATGCTTCTAGCATTTTAGCAAAAGAAACTTGTTCAAAAAACGTAAATTAAAGGAAAGTGCATTTATTTTATTAAATTAAGATAAATGTTTAGCATCAATATCTATTAATATAAATAATACATGATGCTTAAGTAAATTTATGTAAACTTAAAATCAATTAACCCACCATACCACCTTTTCTGTCTTTTTGAATGCTATAAATATACCAGTCAAATAAACTAATGTCATTTATGACAAAACGTCATAAAAAGTATAAAAGCTTTCAGAATTTCCTAAGTTTTTGAAGCAAAATTTCTTAAAATTTAGTTTAATTTTTTCTTTTAATTTCATCTTGACAACGGTGGCCGACTTGCCACCGAAACGTAGATTAATATTTTTGATATTTGGGTTTTTAAGGGGTTCTTCTTTTTTCTGTTTCAGGCGATCTGCAAGTTCATAGGGTCAATAGGGCTGAGGAGGCTCAGCTCGCTATACCCCGGGACCTGGACCGAAGTGGTCCCATTTTCCAGAAAATTTTAGGCGATTACTCCCAAAGAAAACATATCAAAACATGAATCCGTCAAAAAATTATAGAACATATTTAGAAAAAAGCAAGTCATAAAAAAAAATTTTACCCGCATGCATTAGGTCATTCACCTAATAAATAAATAACCAGTTTTATTATTTTACCTTTTATAGATTCTTACTATAATTTTCCGAAATAAATTAATATTCATTTAAAGTGTCGGTAAAAACTAGCTTATTACGCGGTAACACCCCGTGTAAACTCGCCCTGTTTGATCATTATCAATATCTGATAATACGTACAAAATAAGCCTTTTTACGAAACCCAGACAGCATAATTATTGTCGCATGTCAAGCGGTGTTTAGTTTTCGAACAATATTTTATTCAGTTTTAACACCGGCCACAAGGACAAACTAATTACTGTGCGTTGCCGATGACAAACCAAATTATTTCCTACAAATAATTGCATTTATAAAATACAATATCAATCACATTATTTTTAATTTTTTTTATAAATGAGTCTGCTGAAACAACGTTAGATGTTGCCAAGTGCATATTTTACAGGAGAGCAGAAATTAATAAGGGATTACTATTAGAGTTTATAAGTCATACGGCCGAGTGATGAACGCGTTGTTAAACTTAGCAACGGTCTTAACAATTGCCAAAATTAGCAAAGCGTGGAAAATGAAAAAACATGACCAACATAGCATGTTTTAATCCAACCGGATTTACTGGATGACAATAAATAATTTATGTCGAAATTTTGCGTTTAAAATTCACTATTCATAAAAAGGTTAAAAAAATAATTACTTTGCACAGAATATAAAAAAATAGGTGTGGTATTCAACAAAAGTCATATTATACATTTTCTTCAAAAACAAGCAGCATCATGGATAGCTCGAATGACTAATACTGCAGAATGTCTTTAAATTTGGGTTTTTAACAGGTTCTTTCATATAATTCATGTTTACTACATTTTATTAATACAAACCGGTAGGTACATCTACGGCCGAATGATGATCGCGTTGTTAAATTTAGCAATGGACTTAGCAGTTTAAAATGTTTAACAAAACGTCATTGTCAGTGTTATTCAATGATTTTAGTAGGCAACCTGACAAAATCTGACATTTTGTTAAACAGTCTAAATCGTTGTCAACTTAGCAAATTGTTAAACAAACTTATTTGCTTTATTTTCCTCGAAAATTGATGTTTTAATTTAATACATATTAGTAAAACTATTTGTTCCATTGCTTTATTGCTTAGTACTTACTGCTGTTTATTAACCATCTCAAATCCATCTATGCTTTTTAAAAACAGAAGAATTTAAATAAATTTATAGTAACCACAACTTTTCTCTGTTGGTTTTCGTGCTCATAAGTCGGCGGAAAATAGTATATGCCCCGTCCACCACTCGGCACGTAAAACAAGGAGAAAATGGTGCACTCTTATTCTTCTTCCTCTCACGTTGCAAGCCTGCCTCTAGTAGTTTATACTTGAAGATTGCGATAGATATAGAGTAGATTTCTAGTGACGAAAAATTTTCTGAGCCTCAGAGCTTGGTGTGCTCTTAAAAGTATAATAATAAAAAAGGGCAATTATTATGTGAAATCGTACAAAACGCTCTTGAGCCACTCCAAAATCCATCTTATCTAGCATGCGTGTAAAGATTTACATATAATTTTTACTCTGTTTCTACAACCAAGAACATCTTTTCCTTGCGATGCAAAAATTCTTAGATCAAGTTTTACACCCTGGAGTGCGTTTAACGTAGATTTCGACAAAGGCCTTGCACCAATCGGACCTATACCACATCGGGCTTTAACGGTATTTATTAAGTACCGCATGTTATAGCTTTGGACACGCTTTAACTTAGAAAGGAGGTTAGTAGTTACTATAAATTTATTTAAATTCTTCTGTTTTTAAATATTTTAATTCTTCTGTTTTTAAAAGTTTTTCACTTTTTAAAATCTCACCCAGCTAGGCGTGTTCAAAATAACAACACTTGCTTTTTCCTTTTTTTTTTTGGCTTACGTAGGTGCTCCAAAAACTGGTTTATTGAATCATGAATATTTTTCGTTTTTTTTCGATTGCTCCCCTCCTGATGCTCCAAGACTCTTTTGTTTATAGGTTAAACCTTTTCCTAGCTAGCTAAAAAATCGGTATTATGATATATTTTTTTATTAATTCTGAAGACAGAAAAAACGAAATTTCCCACGTTTACATTAGATAAATTTACAAATTTGGGTGTATTTGTTTATTTTCAAACTATTTCAGCTTGACGAAAAAATTGGGTTTTTTAATGGAACACTAAATACAAATAGAAAATAACACTTTAAGTATAATAATGCGCCTTTTGATATTTTTTGTTAAACCAGGTCAGTTCTGTTTAAATTTTTGAATATTATCTACAATCCCATGAAACACATGTGATGCCTTAATTTTTCTTTAACCTGCATAAAAAATACATTCTGCTTCACTGCAATTTATCCGAAAATTATTACTGTTAAAATATGGATTGTTTTCGCCAAAGTATTGTAAGTTACATTTTAGGAGAAAAATGTTGTTTAGAATTACTTAAATTACTTCTGGTTAACAAGATACTAGCAAAGCATTGTATACCTAAGTATTATAATATAATTATATACAGGGTGTTCGGCACATGAGTAGACATGTAAACCTGAGATAGGTGCGCTGCTTTGCGATCCACCCAGGTATTTTGACCTGGGTCTTAAGAATTTTTTATAATGTTTTTATTTTTTTTAATTTTAAATTATTAAATTTCAAACCTAAATAACTTTTTTTAAATCATAAAACTGACAAACTTTTATTTTTATTTAAATTTTAAAATAATACTAGATCATACAAATTTAATAATTTGGGCCCATGACACTACAAAGAAAATACGGCCTTTAAACCACAAAAAAAGGTAAAAAATCAGTCAATTTTGATTGCATTATAAAACTAGAAATGATCGAGTATTTCTAATTAGTCAAAAACCTTTTTAATTCATGCCCTTTCGAACGATATGCGATTATCACAATTTGCTTAGAAACAGCAAAAATATTTGTCAGCTTTACAAAGTAAAATTTCTTAAAAAATGCTCCTTGAAAAAGTTGACAAATAACTCTTCTTTTTTTAAGCTAATTGTGGTTATTTATATCGTTGAAAGGCATAATTAAATGTTTTTGACCATTAGAAAATTTCGATCATTTTTAAGTTTTTTTTTTTTTTTATGCAATGCTTGGAATTATTTTTTAACTCTTTTTGTAGTTTGGGGCCCGTGTTTTCTTTTTTGTTGTCATGGGCTTCAGTTATTAAATTTGTATGATTCTAGTATTAGTCTAAATTAAAATAAAGTTAAAATGTTGAAGGCCATAATTTTTTTAAAAATTATTTCAGTTTGAAGTCTAAAATTTTAAATTAAAAAAAAAAAAAAATTTTTTAAAAAATTCTTAGGTCAAAATATCTGGGTGGACCCATGAGACGACCTTACCTATCTCAGATTTTTTATTTATGTGCCAAACACCCTGTATATGAAGAATTTTTAAATAATTTAATTAATAAACATTTAATTGTTATTGTTAAATTTACAATTAAAGTCATAGTTAAATTACAGATAAATAAACAAAAAAAAAATTTATTTTTGCATGCAATTTTACTTTAATTAAAACCAGTTTTTTTTAACTTTTTTTGTTCGAAATTCCAATTGTGTGCTTTTAATTTTTAACACGTACCGAGAAGAAAACCAAAAAAAACTAACTAACTGATGATTGAAAAATTTAAACGTCGAGAGATTTTTATTTAGCCACTTGTGTTTAGCAGGGAAAAAGTAACGAGAAAGTTTTGCGCCAGTTTCGGATTCTTAAATCCCGAAAACTCAACGTTTTTGTCCTGGTTTTTGCTGCTGTTTTGAACTTAATGACAAGGAAAATCTGGGATACTTTTACCTTAAAAATTGATTTTGTGTTTTACCTTTTTGTATATTTTTATAAAGGTTAATATTTTTTATGTTTGTACACATTCAATATGCATAAAAATTATAAATATTATGAAATTTAAATATTTGGCAAATGCATTCTTCTAAAAAGAAAGGAAACATTTTGTTGTTTTAAAGGTCTGAAACAAATAATGATATATGTGTAATAAAATAAATTTAAAAGTTTAAGTTTGCAAATGTGTTTGCCTCTAATTTTTTAAATATACAAATAAACAGGGTACAAAAATAAGTAAAAAGGTTTACTTTTGTTGGCTTTTCAGTAAGAAACCTAAAAGCTCTGATAGGTTACTTGGTTTAAATTTTAGTATAATTGCAATAATAACAAAGCCACATAAAAAAGTTGAAGGTCCGAAAGACTTGTGTTTTGGGGTCGCTAAATTTGAATCCATGGTCACCCTATCAGGTCAGGGTCAGAGATTTCAAGGTCAAATAGGCCGAATTTGATGGGGTCAAACTGACCATGGATTCGGATTAAGGGACCTAAGTTGTAGATTGCCAAATACAAAAATTTTTCCCAATTAAGACTAATAATGCCTAGGATTATAGAGAACCATAATATTTTTTTTCTGATTTTTATAAATTTTAAAAATTCATATGAAAAATATTTTAAATAATGCCTGGTTATTCTGGGAAATCTATAGGATAATATGAAATTTTGAGTAGTCTAAGAAAGTCTTGAGATGTCCAGGATATCTTTGAAAATTAGGGGAAATCTTAGAAAAGTTTTGAAAATATTTGGAAATTTTGTGATATCTTTGGGAGCTCGATTTTTTAAAAGTCTTGGTTTTTTTTGAAAAGTCTTTAAAATCTTTGAACACCCCTGATAATTGTTTCCCACTTGTATAATAATAAACATGAAATAAATAAATTATAAACTGCATTTTAACGCCTGAGCATTAGTTGTGTCTGTATTATAGTTGTACATTATGTGGTTTTTAAAAACGCAACATAAATGAGGGCCCGGATTGGGAGTTATTCCCGTACTGTTATTTTTGTCGTTACCAGGTAATGAGGTAAAATTTTGGAAAATAGGTTTTCTGGTGGTTAATAAAAAATATGTTTTACAAAAATTTTACATTCTGTCTATTAAAAAACGTAAGCAAAATAAAATATTTTTTTATTTTGCAACTTTTAACTGATAATTAAAAAAACCTTTAGGTACACACAAAAACAGACCTTGTCTTTCGCTACTTAATCAAAAAAAAAAACACAATAAATGGTTTCATTAATTGAAAAATAGAAAACTAATGTCAACAGATGTGTCATTGTACCATAGGTGTTTTCAGGGGGAGGCTCGGGCTACAGCTCCCCTTAACGCGATATATTTTTATTTAAATATATTTTTTTCTCAAATAAGCGTTTATTTTTGTTTTTTTAGTGCTTAGGCTACCGACACATTTGGGTTTATAGATTTGTCGTTCACGATTTATTTTATCTCATTATTTGTAAAAATATTAAAATAAAGTTTAAAAGAAAATGTTTTTATGGACAGCGCCCATAAACTCAAATCCTGGCTTCGCCAATGCAAAATACTCAGGATGGCATTCTCTGTTAAAAAAGATAAAAAAAGGGATCTTTTTTTAAAAATCCCAAAACTTAGATAAATAAGTCAAAAAAGTATAAATGTTTCTATTAGGTAAGGTACATTCCACAATAATTCGTTTATTTCTCGTTTTCCCTGCTACTGTTAATCGTAAAAAATTTCCCTAAACTAAAAAAACAGTCCGAATTAAAGTTTTCTTTATTTATTATTTTACTTACTTTTGGTATATTATGTAGAGAAATTGCAGGTGTTCAATATAAAGCACAGTCTTTTCATCTTAGTTCATCGTCGTTTGGAGTTTGTCAATATTTTCATGTGTGTTATTGAGCACCCAAAATAACTCCTAACCATTGATATTAGTAATCAAGACCTGTACCCTTTCAACGGGTTTGGTGCCTACACAATAGATATTTTTGTCAGCAACTTAGTTAGGGGTTGTGTTTACCACTGAGGGTATAATTTATTGCGGTCGGGATATCAACGAATTATGTGGAATTACATAAGTGCAAATTTCTTTTTTTTTTATCTTTAGGAATAAAAGTTATATAACGTACAGCTATGACTCCCCGGTATATGCTTTCTGCGTTACAGCTGTGCTATTTTTTAAATAATTTTCCACAAAAACTACAGTTTTGTATCTTAATTAAAAAAAATAAAATACAAATTTACAATATTAGTGCGGTCTTATTTTTTTTAAAAAACATGCGTTTTAAATAATCTATTCTATTGATTTTAAGCACCAATCACTGCATGCCTAAAAATAAAATTACTAATAGGCACTAATAAAAAAAATTTGTCCTTTAAAGTCCATCAACCGCAGAAAAGTTTTCTCATGACATTCGTCAAGTATTGGCGTATAAAATAATTTAATTTGATAAACAAAATGCTCACCATTCTGCATTTTTTTTTTTATTAAAACTCGGACAGTAATTACTTGTTACACAAATATAGTCCGAAAGACACCGCAAAAACAAGCCTATAAGAGAACCGCATGAATTTTTTTTATATTACTATGAAGAAAAATAATCCAGCCTCAGCTCAGCGGCCCAAATTGTATTTTTCCCTTTTAAAACAATAGTAAAAATCGTTTTTTAATATAACTTGGAAACTATTGATTGATTTTGGGATAATACAATTAAAATTGAAGGTCTATTAAAATTTCGTCATTTTTTTTTATAATATATTTTTTTGTAGCCTTTTAGTTTGAGATTTTTAACGATTTTAATAAAAATATGGCTATTAATATGTCATTAAAAAGGTTATATACATATTTTTAATAAAATATATTAAAGGTGATAAGCAAAAAAGTGATTTTGGCCCATGAAAATTTCGCTTATAACAATTTTTTTTTCTGGTACAAGTAATATACCAACACAAATCCATTTAAAATTAATTCAAAATGTTCTATTTATTAAATAAAACAAACTAATAAAATGTACTCGACGTAATAGGAGAAAACCCTGGTGTCACGAATATTTTCTTATTTTTTTTTATGATCCAATATCTGTCCCCCATTTCAACCCACTTTAAACTTAAACTAAAATAAAATTTAATCCTTTTTTAAATTTTTGAATAAAAATGCCTTATTTTTTTTGGAAGTTATATACCTGACAGGAAGTTTAACATTTCTTGATTTTTAAATACACTATGTGTATAGCTCATCGTTTAAATATTTTTATTATCGATTTAATTAACAAAAATTTTTTTAAGACAGTTACTTGTTTAAATGTACTTACAAAATTTTTATCATAATTTTAACATATTTTTTTAAAAAATTTATTTAATTAAACTTTAAAATTTCTTATTGTTTTTTCCATTACTTCTAGGCTTAAAGATTCTTATTTAAATTATGGTATTTACCTTTTTTTATTTATTATTTAAGATATGATTGAATTAAAGTTTACACATTAATTTAACTGAAAAATAAATAAATAAAATATAAAAAAAAATCATCTTACAAATATCATTAAAATTGCTAGATAATTTAAAAAAGTAACTGTCTTTATAAATTAATAATATTAATATTTAAATTGATAATAAAAACATTAAAAAGGGTTGAGCTATACACATAGAAGCATAGAAAATGAAACATTAAGCGTCCTGCCGGACATAACACCCAGATAGGAGGTACTTATTATTATTATTTTAATTAAATTAAAAATTTTAAATGGTGAGGATGGGTACAGTTATTGAACAAAAATCAATTAAATAAAAAAATCCCTACTAGGTTATCCATTGCCTTTGAGACATGTGTATTATTTGTTTCGTTCAATAAATAGAGCATTTTAAATTAATTTTAAATGTATGGGGCTGGTATACTTACTTCTACCAATAAAATATTATTATTAGCGACATTTTTACGAAAATAACTTTTTTGCTTATATTGGCTTTATTACTTATTTTTTAAAAATATGTACATAACGATTTTTATGAAGCTAACCAAGAGGCATGTTTTTGCTTTATTACATTTTTTCGTAACTTTAGGTATTAAGAGATTTGAGTTTTTATTTTAAATTTAAACCGTCAATATCTCAAAATTAAAAAGGCTACAATTTTTCTTTATAAAAACTCACGTTTTATTAGAAATTCACAATTTTTTTGAGTTAAAAAATGCAATTTGACCGCTGGGGCTGAGGCAGCAGTGCGACTTTTTTAACTGACTATAGTTCATAGAAATATAAAAATATTTTATGCGTTTCTCTTATGGGCTTGGTTTTGCGGTGGATTGGACTAATATGGTCCCTACCTTCTTGACACTTAGCTTCGACGGCCTTTTTTTTGCCATAAAAAGAAACAATAATTTTTTTAAAAACCCGTTCCAAAAAATATTAAACCATATTGATTAAAAATAATCCAGTAAATATAGAAATATGCTACGATTGCAAAAGGATAAGAGGTGGTATACATTATTAAAAAAAATGCTTTTATAAAATTAGTTATTTATAAACTATATATCATAAAATATTTATGTACGTTCACTTCCGCTTCTTTGTAAATCCATAAGCTCAGATTGACTTAAACACTACATTGCTCCTTTTTTTGTTTTCCTAGAAAAGATTTAGCGTTTGGGAAAAATGTATAGGCAATTTTTAATCTTAAAGGGGTTTTTTGGGTTTTTTATAATTTAAATATTAGAATTCAAATTTAATCTGTGTCAAGTAAAAATTAAACCCAAGTAAAATTAATGAATTACAGCTTAATTGCTTTTGTTTTGTTTTCTATAAAAACAGCAGTTTAAAATGCAGGGTTAGAGAACTTAAAATGATGATTTTCCAATTTAGCAACTCACCGGGTCATCATTTCAAACTTCGAACAGAGTGTTAGAGAGCACAAACGCCAGTGAGCAGCAAAAACAAAGTTCGTAATCCATTCTCATATTCCAATGTTTCCACTTTAAACGCTCCATCATCAGTAATTTAATAAAATCAACACAAAAAATTCTTATTTGGGACTGTTGCTGACTAAAGTTGAGATGAAGTTTTTTAAATCTTTTTAGAAATTTAACTTTTTTATTTGACCACTTGTTTAATTAAAAAAAAGGGTTTTTTTATGCCCAGATCCCGACCAAAGCTCTTTTTGCCACGGGGACCCAAGCAAGACAATTTAAATCGGTGAATAAAATTTGGGGAGTGTAATTATTATTTCCTTTTTAACTGTGCAGTAAATAAGTCGGTTATTGAATTTGTGTTACCAAAAGACGAAAATAGCTGTTCCATATGTGTATTGAGGGTCCGATATTGCCGCAAAAATAGGGAAAAAAAACCCAGCGATGTAGGCCCGCGAATGGCGGTTATATCCGGGGCCCCCAGCATTGCGCGCCCGAAACTGACTGTGGCACAATCGACCCCTTTTCCCCGGGAATTCCCCCGCCCTCATGCGCAACGAAAGGAAACACCCCAATTCTTCCACCACAGGTGGTACAGAATACAATGCTGTGAAGTCAACTTTTCCTCTTATGTGACCGACTTTTATGGGTTTTTTCACGATGCATCAAAAAAATTTAAATATACTTATTAAGGGGAGTTTTTTCTGAAATAATTAGTTAAAAACGTATGTTTTGGGTTATTTCTTAAATTTATTTGTTTTAATAGAGGGGGACCCGGGAGCCGGAAATCATCGTGATCAGTAATAGGGAGTTTCCCAAAACATGTTTTTTTTAGATGTAATTATATTCTCGCGCGGGCTGACAACCTTTGATACAGGGGTAGCAAAAAGGGGGTTTGAAAAGCAAAATTTTAAAAAAAATCTTTATCGATAATATGTCAGCAATTTGGCCGTAGGTGTCTAATCCAAAAGGGCTGACAGTTAGGTGAATACAAAACAGTTAACGGGGTAAACCTGAGCGCTTATTTTTTTAGGTGTTTTTAGTAGAATATCAATATTTAAGGGGAATTTGGCCCCTTTTTTAAAAATTTTAAAACGTTATGTCCTGGGCGTCCTAAGTTTTGTAGATACAGGTAGGTAAAAATTTTAAAAAAAATTTTATTAATAAAATCAGTAATACCATTTTATATTTTAAAAATTTGGCATACATATTACTAGTATAAAAGGTATTTTTAAAGAACATTTTTTTTAATTTTACCAGGGCATATTTAATTGACCCGCCTATTTTGGCAGATATTGTTAGTAGTAATGATTGTTAAAATAATATTTTTGAATCCCCCTTTTAAGCAAAGTTACTTGATTTTTTTTTTTTTCGATGACGTTTTTTTGTTATAAAACCATTTTTTACATGATCATACCATATGGTAATTTCACTTCGAAAGAAATATCTAGATTTGGTTTTGGAAAACTGGTTGATTAAAAAAGTTATAAGCAATTGATTTCTTGATTTTTTTAGTTCGATGCACGGTTTTCACCAGAAAAAACTAGATATTTTTTGGTGAAAATTGTTTAAGATATTGAAAAAAACATGCAGAGACATGGTTTTTATTTTTAAGGAAACGTGCATCGGATTAAAAAAATCAATTGACCAACTTTGCTTATAAGTGATTAGGGGTTTAAAAAATATTTTTTATTTTAATAGCAGGTCAAATTCCGTACGAACGCCACTGGTGCAAATAAAAAAAAAACACAAAAATGCCTCTTGATACATAGTACATGTGTGCCAAATTTTATTAAAATATCTAAAGTGGTATTGCTGAATAAAGTTTTCTTCTTTAAATGGACCCAAAAATTAACCCCTAAATATTAACATTCAATTAAAAAAAAAACCCGTATAAAGTGAGCTTTGGGATATTGACCCTTTTTTTTCTGCTCTCGGTATCCTTTAACTTGGGGGCCCCAAAACGCTGACTATAAACACTGACCAACATTCTAAAACTTTTTGCCTCGAAAAGATTGTGGCTGATTTTTTTATATTTTGGCCTGCTGAATCCAGATCTGGGTTCAGATTTTCGATAAAGCCTTCAATAAGAGGGAGAGACACATGTTTTGATATTAAGCAAAATTCAATAAAACCATTTTAATATGTATGATACATTTAGTAACATTAATTTATGTTCAGTATAAACATTTTTAAGTGTTATTTTATTTTAATATTCATTTCTTGAACTCTTCCTTTTTTAAGAAAGACTGATGGTCTGTATTAGGGTCCAGCAATAGTCGGCTAACATATTGGGGTCCACTTTCCAGTATATCTTTTTCTATCGATGCGATGTCTTGGTGAACGTTCCCATGCTCGTCCAAAATAGCCCCCTGATTTTCAGAAAAGTCCAAAGGAATGGAGAAAGTGAAGTTTTAGGACATGTGCATTTTAAAATATGATAGGCCGTGAGCAGTTCTTCCACGTTACAAATTTTTCTGACTTGGTGTTTCCAAGAAAATTTTTTGGAAACACTTTCAAATGCATTCCATGCCCGTCTTTCATGGTCATTAAAATTTTCCCTGGGAAATTGGCATCTTTAAGAGTTGCCTAATTTGGGGACCAACAAAAATTCTTTTTAATTTTGGCTTCACTTATACGTGGAAATTTCTTTAAATAGTTGAAAGCATTTCCGTTTTTATCCAGTGCTTTTACAAAATTTTGATCAATCCTAACTTTATGTGAATGAGGTAATATATTTTTCTTTTTGAACTAACTTCTCGGGTCAAATTTAACTCCAACTTCATTTTTCATGGAGCAAACCTTTATTATAATGTTTGTCTCTTGCAGGCTGTCCACAACAAAAAAGCAGAGTATTTTGGGGATCTGACTGCAGTCCTGTCAATAACGCTACCACTTTCAAATCTGCACATATATTCCATTTGATCTTCGTACTTTATACATCTGAGTATCATCTTCAGATTGTCATATGTTTTTTTTTCATTTTACCGAATGAGCTATAGGAACGGATGGATGTTCATTTCATTATAAAGAAAACAGCTTTTAGACTTGTTTTAGACGAATCTATGAATAGTCTCCATTTATCGGGCGTATATGGTAAGTTAAATTCGACCATTAGGCCAGGAATATCAGGCAAAATATTTTAAATCACCGTCCGTTGCAAAAAATTTGTGAGTAGATTCTTTCTGTAGATGGACACCTTAACTCCTTTTCCAAGAGGTTCCACTGCTGCGGGCGGGATCCGAGAAGTTCCGCTTTTGTTTTCGGGGCCATTCGAACAATCATCTCCCCTGAGGATTAAATGAGGTGTATCGGGCAAATCAATGGAATTTGGGATGTAGTTGGCCCGGGGTTTCTGGCGAAGTACTTCGAGAGTCTGATCCGAATCAAGCGTTAACTCTCAGGGGGTTTGGGGGAAAGGGGGATTGAATTATCATGAATGGCCGCATTGCAGACGGAACATTGGGATACTGAATGCTACGTTTTTCTAGTAATTCCTTTGATATTCGTCATGCAAAAATAACAATCATCACGGATTCGAGGTTCCTCCAAACCATTGGAACTGAAAAGGGCATAGATTTATGCGTACCTTTAGCCATCCCGTCAATGTTCTCGAACACAAACCCAACACATTTTTGGGGCCAGGACTTATCTTGATCGCCAACTTTACATCCAGTACAGTTCATAAGCCTTTTTACTAGTGAAGATATCGGTTTTTGTACGTCGGTAATTCGCCACAAATATACAGAATTTATCAGCTTTATTAACACAAATTCGCGTCGAAATTTTTTTTTACACGTAGATCTATCTAATCGAAAATCAACATATGTTTACTAAATGATTATAAAATAAGACTAAAGGGATATTTGCATGATCCACCCCTCATAATAATGGGTCGCCCATTTATTACCCCTCACTAGACCCTTCCGAGAAATCTGAGGTTTAAAAAAAAATTGAGGTTAGTTGTATATTAGTATAAGTCCAAATATTAAAATCACACGATTTTTTTATAGGGGGGGTTGAAGTGTAATCGATGACGATTTTTTTTTTTAAAATTTTACTTACCCCCCAATTGCTACCCCCCGTTTCCCAAAACGTTGTCATCCTGCGCGGGAACCTAATTAATAATACTAAATGTTTAATGGGGGAGAAGGCCCATATTACTGATGACGGTGATTTTCGGCTCAAATCAAATTAAATTTTTCCTTAGTTTATGCTTCCTGATATAATAGTTTTATTAAAAGAAGCCACTTTAATTTATCTTTACTTTCTTATACAGGGTGTTACAAAATATTGTAAGGAAAATTAGAGATTCCCACATGTAAAAGTATGAAAAAGTTCATATAAACATCCGGGGAAAAGCTTTGTTTTTATGGGGTACGGAGTGAAATTTTTTGCCTTTAAAGTTTATTTTACATTTTTGAAAACCCGTGGAGATATTGGATAAGTTTGACACGAAATGTGATATTTTTAAATAAAATAATGTACCAAATTATTTTCAAGGATTTTGATCAGTGGGTTCATGCGTGTTCTTATTTTTGAAGGAAAAAATGTACCCAATGGCGCAATTTATTGTTTTCAGTTAATTTGCTTTAAAAAAAAATACCTCCAACTTTATCGTCCTGACTTACCGGTTTCGAAATAAAATTAATTTTTAATCCGTATCCGTATAAGTGTTTTCGCTGAGACCTTAAATATTTCAAAGGGACAGAAGAAATATTCGAATGCGTTTTACAGCATGCGTTAACGCAGAGGAGCCATTTAAGTATTTTGGATTTAAAGTTAAAAAGAATATATTATTCCCAACAATTAGTACAATAAAATATTAAAATTATAAAAAGAAAAGCTAAGTGTACTTTGGTTTTTTTTTTCTAAACGGTAAGTCAGAAGGAAAACTCCAGGAGGTACTTTTAATATAATTAACCATTTAAGACGCAATACAGTTTTTGAAAAAACCCAGTGGCGCATTTTTTTTCGCTAAAAATAAGTATTACCAGCACGAACGCAATTGATCTAAGTCCCAAAAAAAAACAATTTTGAAATAAAGGGACCTTTATTTATACATTTTGTACAAAAACCCCATCATTATATCTAGACGAGTTTGAAAAAAACAAATAAAAAAAGACAAAACTTTAATCACCATGTATCGTAAAAACGAAGCATTTCCGACCCATGTTTATATGAATTTTTTTCATATTTTTGATGTACAATCTGCCTAAATTTTCCTCGAACATCTGAAAATCCTGTATAATTGACCCTAAGGGTTTACCCCATTTAAGCACAGATTATTGAGGTCTTTTATGACACCTGTTTGCTACCATTTTAATGACCTATCTTGGCCCAAATCCTCCTTCGGTAAAAAGGATCATTATAAATATTTTATTAGGTAAGTGTGGCAATTTATTAGTCCGTCTTTGCTAGTGAAATGTGGAAACCCAATATGGGGTCTAATAATTATATTTAAACTTTAATCTAAAAGTTATATTAAATGTAATAGTAAAAAACACTAGACTTTTAAAAAATTGTATGTTTTTTTTTTGATTAAATATATCTCTACAGTTTTTTTGACATTTTTAATTAAGCTCAATATCCCCAAAAAATTGAGCTGGCGCATGGGAGGTCCCTTTTCCATTTAAAATTTATTAATATTAATTTAATTTGTTTTTTTTATTTGTTAGTATATGTTCGTAGTATAACCACATATCGTGGGCGTATAAGAAAGAATCGTTTAAGTCCACGAGATCATTATGAAAAAAAGGGGCAAAGAATTGAATTAACTTGTAAAATTTGTTTTTGGTAATAGGTTATTTTGTATATATATAAAAAAGTGTATTTGTTTTTTTTTAAAGATTGTTTACCTGAAAAAACAGTATATCAATGAACAGTTTTTTTAATATGCCTTTTCTAAAACATGTTAAAAGTTTTTTTTCCGTTTTGTTCACTACTTTTTGGACAAAAGGGATTAAAGGAAGTTCATCATCATCGCTGCTGTCTTCTTCAGTGAAACAATCTAGTGAATTTTTAGAGGTAGGGGGACTGTACCATCCATGGAATTCGGTGGGTATTATTTGATTTTGCACAATTTTAATAGATCTTCTTTTCTTTTATGTTAGTGCTTTTATACAGTTTGTTTAAATACTTTAAACGCTGGTTTTTCCTTCAAAACGTTAATGCATCTGTACTTTGTATCTGAATGCATATATTTGAATTCATATTCAATTTTCTTTTGAATATCTCAAAGTTTAAAAGAAAGAAAGGGTTTTTTTTTTCTTCTGGTGTCTTTATTTTTGTTTCTAATTAAACTTTCAGTCAAACCCTTTTTAAGTCAAAAAAAGTTATTATATTTTAATTTTGTACATTGTATGGCTAATTTTTTTGTTTTTATTTCGATTTGATCTTGGAGTCTAAATATGATAAGCCAATTATTGTAAAACTGAACAAATTTCTTGGCATGTCAATAGAATTATGCATAAAGTCCATCTCCATGTAGGAATGCCTGTTTTTTAAAAAATTTTTTGTTGAATTATTTGGGGAGTAATCTGAACCAAATAAAGTAGTAAAGAAAGGGCATGTTGTTTTGATTCTGTCCTCCACATGTGTAACAAGTTTTTCACCTCTAGAAGACATATTAACGCACCGAATGCACCGCAAAAAACAACCGCCTTTTAAGCATATGAATGCGAGAAATTTTTGGACTTGTTAAATCCCGTCTGCTTGCATCCCGCGTCGACAAAAATCGCTTGGGCACATAAATGATTCTCCCCGTTAAAAATATACTAAATATGGACTAAACAAATTGACATGGTTTTTAATCTAAATAAGTAGAAAATGGACTTAAGTGAATATTTGGGTTGAAGCGAAAATACTGTATGGACTTATAGATGAGGTAATCCTTTTTCAAAAAGTGGACTTAATAATAATATATAATAAAAAAAACTTTTTTTTATGAATTTTCAAAAAAGTTTTTTTGAAAAATTATTTGACTTTAAATTTGTGAAGAAAAAATCAAAAATTTACACAAATTGCCCTTCGTATAATATGTTTGTAAACAAAAAAAAAAGTTTAGTATTTTATTTAAAAAAAAGTTATAACACCTAAAAATGACGAGGGGAAACAGGGTTTAGAGGATTTGAACTAAAAATGCTAGAGCTTTTTATCGCTTTCATACTTAATTAAATATATTAAATTTTTATGCTTAAGTTGTTAAACAACTGTGTAATAATTCACTATGGTTATTTTCCTAACTGATAGATTTTAGTTACAGAGCATAATTTTTAAAGATGGATTTAAAGGAATTTACTTTTCAACAAAGATAAAATTTTTATTTTATTTTATTTGACAATAAACCATAAAACACTGTTTTGACGAGGGGTTTTTTGTTAAGTGTGTAACAATGATATTTTATTAAAAAGTCAAAAAAAAATTAGAATAAAAAATTTTATTCTTGTTGAAAAGTACATTATTCGTATTATTCCATCATTACAAAAATTTTTTCCCTTATTCGTCCTCTGAACTTAATTTCTATTTAGTTTAGGAAAACATAGAATATCAATTTTTAGAGAATTAAATTTTTTGTAAGATAAATTAAAACCGAAATTAAAGTTTTGTTATAAAGTTATTTAGAAAATAAGAAAAAAAAACCCATGTATTTTAAATGGAAAAGGATCCCCTATGTGCCAGCTCAATTTTTTAGGTATTGGTTTAATCTTTGAGATTTTTTTTATATCGAAGAAACTTTAAAATACATTTATTAAAAAAAATTCACACAGTCTAAAATACACTTCCTATAAGTAAACAGCCAACCAAAAATGAGCATAAATTTATGGCGCACAAAATTAGTGATTTTAAAATAAAAATCCAGTAAACTCGATTATGTTTAAAAAATTTATCATTACGCCCATAATAACATAGAATTGTATCAATAATGAGTTGTTAATGGGGCTTTAATATATATATTTTTTGTATTTTAATACAATTTTGGTAATAAATATTAACCCAAAATTATTATTATTAATTTTTTATCTTGTGACAACTCACAAGATATTATATGTATATTATATCCTGCGATTTATATATACATATATAAACCAAGTACCAAAGTACCGTAAATGGGTTTTCCGGTGTTTAACCCATTTCTTCCCAGTTGTCCCGTCAACGTTGTCCAAGCACGGAACATGCAAATGTTGCATTTCACAGCACCTTTAGACAACGCGGTAGTGCCACCACGGACGTTATTTCAAATAACTAATACCTATATATACCCATCAGCGGGGTTGGATTCAACCAGGTTCGCCGGCGGGGGCGAGCCAAAGCTCTGACCACTTATGCAATGGACAGACATTGCAAATACTTTTTATTTTTTATTTTATATCATTTAAAAAACGTCTATGGCCAATGTACTAATTTATTTTATTTACTGTCCCTAGATAGGTATCCCCTGATGGTGATTCAGAAAGTTTACTTAAAAATTTAAAGGTTTTTTGGAGACTTTGCTTGGAACATTAAATCAGAAAGTCCACGCTGATCTTCGTGCCATTACTGGATTACAAACATGATAGCCTGCTGTAAATTTGGGAAAAATAAAATTTATGCTGTGCTCTTTAATTCTAAATATTTTATTATATTAGTTATAACTTTAACTTTTCCCTTTGTTTTGTTTGTGTTATAAACCCTCAAAAAAATTTTCCCTTTATTTACACCTACAGCTAGTGGACTCTAAGTTATGCATACCATCGATTTGGGAACATTTTAAAAAAAACCAGACTTACCGCACAGTAAAAACATTTGGGGGAAGGTATAGTTATAATGTTATTACAGTAATATGTTTTTGCGCTAAAATGGGATAAGTCGATCACAATTGTGTAAGCAAGCAAAGAATAACTTTTTGAGCATTTGTTAAAACAGGAAGATAGTAGCTTCTTCATTTTTTTAGTCAAAAATCTTCCTGATTCTATTTTTTTTTCCTTCAAATATATTGCTATGCTTAATTTTTGAAAAAACATTTATTTTACCTATTTGTCGAAACTGCACAAAGGGATATTTTTTAAAGATTTTGTCGTTTTTTTTTGTTTTTATGTTTTTTGAAACCCCTTTTTTAAAAATGACATTTTATTTTATAAATAAGTCCCAAATTACCCTGCATTGTAGAAATATACACAGGATTTATTTTAAAGTTATTTGAGATATGACGAGCTTTTGATAGCTTAGATGAAAAATACTTATTGAAAAAATTTAAACTCCTGAAAATTAAAGGATCTTCAGATAGAATTAATGGTATGTTTGATTAATAAAATTATCTTAATAATTATACATTTTATTTTAAAGATGGTTAAAGTATTGGCTTATCATAACGAAGAATGCTGGTTTTATTAATGGTTTTGTTAAATTTATTTAGTGTATCTTTTAAGGAAGGCTTTTTTTAGATGGTGTTCTAATAGTAAATATTTTCTAATAAAAATACTGGAGGTAATATACCCGCAAAAAACCCTGTTCGAAAGCTTTACCTTTAAATTTTTAAAAATTTATCAGCACTTTGCAATAGTCTAGCATTCGGTCAGCGAATATTTAGAAAATTTTATAGATTTTAAATAATAAATACAGATACAGATTGCTCAAAATTTAACGTTAATTTAATACGGTATTTGGTAAACCAATAGAAATATTTTTCGAAAAGACTTTAAATTTAAATTTTTAAACTCTGGTTTACTTATAAGATTCAACGTAATTTATTTCGGATAATAACAATATTAAACAAGTACTTATGTACAAAGCACATAACGAATTTAAAATTAGAGTTTGATAAATATAAACTATAAACGGTAGTGGTTTTTAGATCCTAAAAGTGTATGCATAATATATTTACAAAAGGAAAAAACTTATATCTTTCTGTAAATTAAAAAATCGTTAAAGGAGTTTAGAAAAACAAATATCCAATCAATTTAATTTTTTTTTACCCATCCTACTTTCTCTAATTGCTTTTCACAATGCAAATTGTAGGTAAACATTTAATTTTAAATATTTTTCTGTTTTTTTATTTAAATAACATTTTTTAGTCTCCTTTTAATTTTAGGTAACACACTTTTTATAATTTTTGTATTTTAAGGTCTTATAGATTATACTGATAATCTTTCTCCTCGGTAGGTTTTCGTTTTATCCTGGGTCTACCCCTAAAATTTAAAATTAAAACAAATAGTTTTTGTTAAGGTAAAGATATGGGCATTGTTAAGAATAACCAATCATGATAGTAAAATGCCAAAGAAAAATTTACATGTCGCTATATCCAAAAACAATTTAAAAAGTTTTGATAAAATGGTTATACCTTTCTTTATAGAAGTTTAAAGTATTTAAGAAAGGTTATTGATAGTTTTTTTACTAAAGACAATTTGTGCAAGTTTTTTGTGACAAAAAAATATCAAATGTTTCTCATCCATTACAATAATGCTAGGTCTGCGCTAGTTAATGAGTGTTGGAAAACAGAAGTTCATTAAAGTTAAAGAACATTCAAATGCAAATTGGCTAGAATCGTATCTACAGCTAAATTTTGATCACCATTTAAAATTTATCAAAAACTGCAAAAAAAAAATAATATCGATGAACTGTGCCTACGGCTTTTATTTTTTGCTTGTGGTTCTTTGTTCTTTTTTATACTTTATTTCAAATTACATTATATCAATACAATAATATATAATGTACAGACAAAACATAAAATAAAATGGCATCAGGGGATTTTCTAAATTGCCAAAAATAAACAAATTTTTAAAAAAATAGGTTAAAATATTTTGCAATATTGAAAAAAAATAAAAAAATTTAAAAAATAAAAATTACTTTTTTAAAAATTAAATCTTATCCTAGAATGTTTAGTGTTTTTATTACGTGCCAATATAAAATATAAAATTAGCAAACAATTAAGAAAATAAATTTTTAAGCAAGGACTTGTGAGAACAAAAAATTATAATAAATAGAGTCATGTTACCAAAAAATTTAAAATATTTTCTAAAATTGTTTATTTTTAAAGATGGTTAGTAAAAACAATTCAAAACCTAATAAATGAATAAAAGGATACTAAATTAATCTTTTTAATCTAAAATAATTGATTAAAGTACTTATAATTTTTTTTTTAAAAATCTAATTTTTGCTTTTCAGAATATATTTATTAAGTAAATAAAAAAAATTTTTTAAAACAAAAAAATTCCCAAAAATTACATAAATAAAACATTATTTTTCCTTTGTACAGAAATTTTGGTAAAATCAAATTATTCTTTATTTTTCGTCTTATCAAAAATATTTATATCCCTTTTTTATCTAGACAAGACAAACCCGACCACAACTAACCAATAGGGGCAATCCACTAAAATTATTATTTTATATTTACAATAATTTCTGGAAACAATAAACAATAATAGATAGAATTTAGGTTAGCTCAAATCAATTATTTTTAAAGTTCATTTTACTTTAAAAGAGAGTAGTTTTAAATATCCTTTATAGTACAAAAAATTAATATAAAATTCTAAAACCTTATAAATTAAAGTATACTTTTTAAAATTTAGTAGTCATTCTAACAAATTGAAATAAGATCAGAAAGGCAAAAATTAACTTTTTAATAAATTTATAAGTTTTGACCTAAATGAAGAATGTTAGAATTTTTTCTAAAAATAGTAATTGGAAATGGGGCATGAAAAGTTAAAAAATATATTCAAGAAAATAAACAGTTTCTGCTTAATAATTTTAAGTTACTTAACAAAAAATGCCTTGTTTAAATTGAAAAAAAATTACTCATTTAAAAATTAATGTCTTATCCTAGAATTTTAGTGTTTTTATTACGTACCAATTTAAAAATAAGCAAACAATTCAAGAAAATTATTTTTTTTTTAACAGCAAGTGACTTGTGAGAACAAAAATAATAATAAATAGAGTTTAAGTTACCTAACATCAAAATATTTTATTAAAAATTGTTTACTTTTAATGATGGTTAGTTAATAATCATTTCTAAAACCTAATAAATGAAAAAAGATACTAAATTAATCTTTTTATCTAAAATAAATAAACCCCATAATGTTGCGTACAAAATTTTGCCGGTTTATTACTGTTTATGTAAATAATATTAATACTTTTAATTTATTAGTGATTAACTTTGGGATTGTATAAACGCTTATTTTAAAAGTGATAATTGGAGTTTTAGATAATTTTTTGAACGAAAACTTTTTCGCCAAAAGGGCAATATTAAAAATTTTTCATTTAATAAGGCAAATTACGTACGCGCCCTATATTTCATAAATTTATATGTATTTTATGTACGTCTGTTTAAGAAAGAATAAAATACAAACAAAGCAAGCACCAATAACTAATTAAATTTGAACAAATAATATTCGTGACGTATTGACTATATCACGCTATAAGCAGACACGCAATTTTAATTATTCCTATATGATCTGGATATGACAGAAATAACAGACAACACAAAAATAATATCACGTATGTTTTATAAGAATCGATTTTCATATGACCTTTTAAATTTATTTGTAGAGTAATTTTTACTCTAAATAAAGTCCAGAATACTCTAAGAGCCTAAATGTAGAAAAAAAATATCGTTTTGACTATTTTTTATCATTAAAAGTTTAAGACAAATAATATTTAAACGGATATATTTTTGATATAAATATGACAATCAGAAGTAGCCTATGTTAGATTCTAATCACTGACCGGCAAACGTATCAGATGCGTAGTTCAAACGTTAGATTTTATAGGTGAAAAACGTGTACATGCGCTGTGGCGGTAGTCATCGCTTAGGTCTTAAATCATGCGCAGAACGGACCGACAGACCAATTTATTTACGAGTTTGTTGGGAGTTCCGTACTGGCTCCTTATTGAGATTTTTTTAGTTATTGACTAACCTATTTTGTAATTTGTAATTTTGTGATTTCTATGTATCGATAGATTCTAAACAATCTCTTTTTATTAACTTATTTTGTGTTTAGTGGTAGCATTAATCATTTCTTTTGTTCATAAAAAATTATAAACTGTTTTTGGTGATCCCCGGAAACAAGAGGAAAAGAATAGCGGTAAAACCTTTCCCCTCTCAACGTGCCTCCATTAGTTTCTTATGCTCTGCGTGCTAATTGGTCGTCCTCTCGTCGACGGCAGGACTGCCTCTAGTAAATGTATGGTCGTTTTGTATAAATAGATGTTTACAATATCTTAATATTGCTATCTAAAACGCAAGTAACACTTTAAAGTTTAAAATTGACAATGGCATGACACAAAATCCCGAAAAAAAGTGCTGCATTCAGTTAACAGCCGGATAGTTAAAGTCCGTAAAACATTGATCTGACAATATCGAATCATACACAATTTTATTACAATAAAATTCGTAGGTACTGAATACTTTTTTAAATACAAATTAAATATAATCCAAACAAATATGAAATGAAAATTTTTCGGTCCGGATCGGTCGCTTAACGCATCACAATTCTCATGTTTTGATACTATACAACTGTTGCCTCGCTATTTTTTTATTTTGCACGCACACGTTATGCAAGTTTTTTCATAAGACATTCAATTAAAGATTATTAGTCTACAGCGTCCTCATTAATGTCCGAAACCACGTGATGAAAAAATGTTTTTCATTTAGAGGTTGCACAAAATTTAATAAAATATCCCTAGTAATATTAATTGGGCCGTGCATTTTAAAATCGATTTTGAAAAGTCAAAAAATTATGTTTTTTAAGTTATCGAATTTAAACCCTTTGTTAATCCTTTTTGGATAATTTTTGTAGGATTTATTTTGAGTCTTTGTTTGTCAATAATTTAATTTGTAGATTTAAAAAAAACGTCAAGAAACGAGGGATTTTTTGTGCAGTAAGGATTTGAAGTTTTTTTCTTGATTTGTATCAACGTCTGCAAACTTTGTGAAGAAATTTAATATTGGAAAAAAAAAAACTTTATTTCTGAAGAAAAGCATTTTAAAATTGCATTTTAACGAACAAAAAATAATGGACTTAAAAATTTTTTATTTAGGGGTTTTCAAGGCAACATGCTGAATATAAATGGGCAAGGCCTTGGAAATCGGGGGGTATGAAACGCGCACGGAGTTTTACACAGTTGGACATTAGCAGGATCTGTTGTAAAATTTTAGAAGACGACGTTTACACCATCTTAAGCGCGCACCAGGTACTCTACAGGTCCTTGTTAATATCATATTTGTGTTCAAACTTGAAATACCTTTGAATTTTTAAATTCAAACTTAATAAAAAAATTCGCAATTAACTCGTAGTTTCAAATTTATTTATATTATTTAAATAAAACTACTTGACTAAAGATGATGGGCATGATTGATTTATTTGTACATTATTAATAAATTACACTACATAAGTTTTTTAAATAATTAAAAAAATAATAGAAATTAGAATAATTATTCATCAAAAGAAATCAAGATGAAAAATATACAAAAAATTCCAATTATTTTAACCGAGAAATTAAACCACGCTTTATCGAGAAGAAAATACGTTCCAAAACATCATCATTTTTAAAAATTTTATTAAACCATTAAAAACTCTCGAAAATTTTGGTGGGGGAGTTCTTAATACGTGACCATATGAATGTATTTTCTTTGGTCAGTGCTTTATGGGAAGTACCAACAAACATTCCTAAAAAATGTATGCCACTGGTAACATAAATTTCAATTTTTTTAAAAAGTATCCTTACCGGTCACAGTAGACAACTTCTCCCAATTTATTAGAACTGCCCATTTAGGCACGTAAAATCAATAAAGGTTCTGTAAGCACGGTAGGCCCAGTGGACTTTGTTGCAAATGCAATTCTATTTTCAAATCAATTGATTACAAGTCCGTGATGGACAACTTTGTACTCCAAGATTTGGAAACATTTCGCTAAACTGGCCCATGGAACCTTGGAGAGAATATAACCAAGTTCCATCCTCATTACGAGTTGCACTTCTTAAATGGGCCATTATTTTGAAAACCCCTTGTTCCGCAGTTCACATTTTTTAAAAAGTTTTTTGAAAAAAAAAGTTTTATTTACGTAACCTCTAACAAAAAAAAGAAACTTAACTTACCTTTAAAACTCAAAATATGCAAATAGTTTAAAAAAAAAGCTTGAAGGTTTTTTTGACATTAATTTGATCAAAAATCTCTTTTTAAAAAAAATATCCAAAAACCAAAACCCTAAGTCAACAATTTTTATCAGTGTCGTCAAACAGAGCTTGCTGGTTCCAATAACTTTGCCCTAAAAGGTGGTTTTGACTATTAACCTGCACTGATTCTGATTTTTTTTTAATTTAACCTTTTAGAAGGTTATTATAATAGTTATTTTGATTTAACATGTTTTGCTTTATTGAGGAAAGTGGTAAACACAAGAAAATATTACCGGTCACAGAGACAACCCCGCCAATTTATTGAACGGCCCTTTAGGCACGAAATCATCAAGAACAGGTTCTGTAAGCACGGGGTTTTAGTGGACTTTGCCTTGCAAATGCAATTCTATTTTCAAATCAATTGATTAGCAAGTCCGTGATGACAACCTTTTGTACTCAACAAGATTGCCAAACATTTCTAAACGCCAAGGAACCTTGGAGAGAATAAAAGTTCCATCCTCATTGAGTTGCACTTTTAAATGGGCCATTATTTTGAACGCATCTTTTCCGCAGTTCACTTTTAAATTTTTTAAAAGAAAAAACAGTTTTATTTACGTAATTCAATAAAAAAAAGAAACAAATTACCTTTAAAACCCAAAAAAATGCAATATAGCCTGAAAAAATTGTTGTGGGTTTTTTTTGAATTAATTTGATCAAAAAATCTAAAACTTTTCTAAAAAACTATCCAAAACCAAATACCCAACGTAAAATTGTCTGTCAGAAGTATCAGTCAAGTTAACGTCAAACAGAGCTTGTTGTTGCCAATACAATTTTGCCTCAAAAGGTGGCTTTTGACTATTAACCTGCACTGATTCTGATTTTTTGGAATTTAACACTTTAGAAGGTTATTATAATCAGTTATTTTGATTTAACATGTTTTGCTTTATTCGGTTTAGAAAGTGGTAAATTGTCACAAGAAAATATTACCGGTCACAGAAAACTTTTTCCATTTTAGAACTTTGCTCCATTTAGGCACAAATCATCAAGAACAGGTTCTGTAAGCACGGTAGGCCTTTCATGGATTTGTCAAATGAATTCTATTTTCAAACAATTGATTACAAGTCCTGATGGACAACTCTTTTTTTACTAACAAGATTGTCGGGAAACATTTTTAAACGGCCCATGGAACCTTGGAGAGAATATAACCAAGTTCCATCCTCAATGAGTTCACTTCTTAAACCATTATTTTAACGATCTTGTTCCCAGTTCACATTTTAAACGTTTTTTAAAAGAAAAAAACAGTTTTATTTACGTAACCTCAATAACAAAAACAGAAACATGTAACTTACCTTAAAAAATCAAAAAGAATATAGCCTGAAAAAAAATTGCTTGTGGTTCTTTTCACATTAATTTGATCAAAAAATCTAAAACTTTTCTAAAAAAACTATCCAAAAACCAAATGCTAACGTCAACAATTGTCTGTCGAAGTATCGTTTAACTGTCAAACAGATTGTGTGTTGCCAATACTAATTTTGCCTCATAAAAGGTGTTTCTTTTGACTATTAACCCTCACTATTTGATTTTTTTGGAATTTTAACACTTTAGAAGGTTAATAACAGTTTTTTATTTACAATGTTTTGTTTGTTCGGAGTTTAGAAATGTAAGTACAAGAAAATATTAAATGATGGCAAAAAATTTTTATTTTTTTTCAACTTGGCAACATTGTTAATTAAAAAAACAAGAGGGAGTCACTTTAAAACCAAATTTATGGTCACGTGGAAAAATAATGAAGGACGGTATAGCTTTAAACTTATTTATATTTTCACCACCAGAATATATAACCAAACTTGGTTTAATTTTTAATAATTTTAATAAAAGATTGTAATATAAAAAGGACAAGATAAGGATAATAATTAAATATTATTTGGAAAGCTGAGGTATTATTGAGTTCACTAATTTTGATAAACATCCCTAAAAATAGGAACTAGAAATGAAATATACAAAACAAAAAACAAAATAAGTCAAAAAAATATATAGAGTAAACATTTTAACCATTAAAAAATTGGATATTTTTTGAGTTAGATGTTTAAATAAAAAGTGGACTAAGTGTTTGGGATTTTGGGAAAAAAATTTTTTTTAATAAATAATTAAATAAATTAAAAAGATTGAAAAAAATTTAGAAAACTTTTTTAAGTTTAAGACTAAGGGAATAATTTTCAAAAAAAAATTTAAACTGCTTTTTTCCCAAACAATACAATATTATGATAGGTATGTATATTTTTTTATATAAAAAGTATAAAGTAATGGATTATACCGATCCGATAATGTTGTTAATATTTATTTGACTTAAGCCCCTTTTGACTTTTAATTAATATTTAAAAATCCCACACCCCAAACACCTTGTTTTTGTCCTAAGGTTAAAAAATTGGGCAAAAAATTCAAAGCTAATAGGGAACTGTTTTTTGTATTTCGAAAACACTGCCTATATACGAGACACATTATACTAAAAACAAACTTTTTCGGCTTTTTTAAATATTCTTAATCGATACTCCGCATTAAAAAAAGCCAGCAAAAGGCCGGATTTTGTAGCTTAAAAATAGCTGTTCGGAACACTCCCACATTCGAATTTATGGAGGAAAGCAGCATTAATAACTGTCTTTGCCTCCATATACTCCCACAACAAAGATGGTATCGTAGCTCATGTTTTTAAATTTTTCAGTTTTCATAGTTCCCATATAATTTAGTGGACTTAAAAATGCAGCGTTTAAATTACATAATTTTGCGTGTCCGCGATATAAAAGTTTATGTGGAATAAAGGGACAATTACCGATGCCACAATGGTTTTTGACAAGTATTACCTTTTTATTTCCCCGATTAAACTGTATTTTTATTTAATATCATATAATAACGGGGTTGAAAATAATCAAAATAACGATCTTTTTACGTCATCCATTTTCCTAGCAATAAAAAGTCTTGTGTCACACAATTTGAACAATGTTAAGCAGAGTTTAATAATACTTTTTCTATAGGCTTATTTTAATAAAAAAAAATAAGGATCTATTTATTTTTAACACTACCAAGAGGTGAAGATAAATACGTTATAAGTAGTTTTTAATAATTATTAAAAAAATGTTATAGCAACATTTTAAGATTTAAAGGTTTAAAGATATTAGAAGGTCATTTAGATCAAAATCAACCAAAATAAAAAATTTTGCAGCATTCTTGAAAATCAGCCAAAACCATTACTCAGGGGTTTTCAAAAATACCGAATTTTTCCCCGGCATTGAATTTTCACGGGGCGCTCGGGAGCGCTCGGGGGGGATTTTTTACTTAAAATAAATTTCTTCATTATTTTTTCCCGCAGAGCCAACTGCGAGGGCCCCGCTTAATTTTCCCCAATGCCAAAATTGATTAGAATCCCCAAAACCCCCAAGTAACGATTTTTGAGGGATTTTTTTTTAGTCGTTCTTAAATATTGCAAGTAGGACATAAAAAAAATTTTTTATTAATCAAATGTTCAAACAACCCCTTAACAGCTAAACGATATCCCAACCGATCAAAAATTCATTTAAGTTGCTAAAATTGATATTGGAAAAAAGATTTTTAACAAAATAGCGTTTTGAAGTGGTTTAGATTCCCCAAATTTTACACTTTTAAAATACAATTTTAAGACCCCAAGAAAGATGTCATTCGGGAGAGATCAGGTGACCTAGCTGGCCAAAGTCTCCGGGTACCGTGGACCAATAATACCCTTAAAAGCATTTTCCAGGTAATTTTAAACCATACGGG
>JAHBCN010006778.1:0-46774 GCA_019359885.1 Listronotus oregonensis
TAAAGTATTTTTCGAAATATTTAAGTACCTATTCGCTGTTACACTTTCTTTCTAAATATATAATTTGAATTTAAATCCTAGAATAAAACACGCCACGCTAAAATTAAATGTTGTTGCTCACCAGGAACAATCATGTGTTGTTTTTCTGGACCAATATCTGCAATTTTATCTGTTTAATATTCCAACAGTGCTGATGAAAGTCTCGTCGGACTATATTTTTTCCAAAAAATTATAGTGTGTCCCAAATTCGCCCACATGTATTGCTATCATTTTTAGTATACAAGATAACGAAATACTCCGAGAGCTGGTGAACCATTTTAAGAAGGTTCTTGAAGAAGGCTTGAAGCCACTTTAAAAATTTGTGTAGTTGTCCTTGAAGAACCCCTAAACATAAAAGTCAAGGTCTGTCTGAAGGGTAGCGGCTCATTACCAACCCTCATTTTTTTTAATATTTATTTATTGGTTATTAATAAATGTCTTTATTTTTTCTTTAAAACAAAGCTCAATTAAATTTGTATTACTCTGTCTCGAGTTTCTTAGAAAGTTTAAATTTTGGAGAATTTAGGAGAGTCGTATATTACTTCTGAGTAAGAAAATTTATTCTGCATTAGACTGGTTTGGTCACATAAGTCATTTTACCGCGAGATACAAAAAATACTGCATATTATGACCTATTAAAAAAGGGCAATTTAAATCCCTTGCAAATGATGTACTATGTTTCTCTATCTAAATAGTAAGGTTTCAGGAAATAACAGCAAGTTTCTGTAAAAATTTGATTTTTTTGGGATATTTGCCTTACTAACCCTTTTTATTCTGTGCCTTAGATGGGTATGAAATGTCCTGATGGAATATATTATTAAAAAAAAATTTGACAATTAGTCCGTAGTAGGGGTAAATTTTTGCGTTTTTTTAAGTGACTCGAAAATAATTGAAATAAAGAAAAATAACTATTCAAATGAAGTTTTAATGAATCTATTTATTGTTTATGGACAATGCCAATGTGGCAAAATTGTAGCAAAAACATGAAGAAAGTTCAACGAAATGTACCCTTATTTACGACGAATGGCTAAAGAAAATTTGCGCGAATACAAAATAATTCACAACTTAAAAATGATCCAAGTTTACCACAACTAAAAAATATTTAAATAAACATTAAAAACAATGGAGATAACGCTAAAGTTTTAACATTTAAATACTAAGATTATAAATAATTTACAACAAATTTTCAAAATAATTGCCATTGACTTCTAAACACTTCAAAATCCTGCGTTGTACAGCATGTATTGTCGCTGCTTGTACTTCAGAAGGATCTAGTTGACAAATGCAATTGATTACTCGTTGACGTAGTTCCTCTTTACTGTTTATCGGTGTCTTAAATACCATTTGTTTCAAATTACCCCAAAAATAAAAGTGATCTCGCAGACCAATCCATGATCCCAAACGTCTAAACCAGCGGTCATCGAATTTTTCAAATAGCTTACGTGTCACCTCCCCAGTAAAATGAGCGGGTGCTCCATCCATTTGGAACCAACAAGTGCGTAATCTTTAGGCGTTAAATTTTGTAGAAAATCATCTATTACTAGGCGCAAAATCTGAAGGTACTTATTGCTGTTTAATGACTCGTCGTACATGAAAAAAGCTATTTGATAGTCTTTTAGTAAGTAACAAAAAAACATTAAAGCTAAATTTTTATTGAAATCCCATTTCCTTGAGTGCGCGGCGTGTGGATTTTGATTAGCCCAAAAATGTGGATTTCTTTGCAATTGCAATTGGAAAAAAATATTATGATTACTATACAGGACAAGTCAAAAAGTAATTATACTGAAAAATACTCAAATAAAAATCTATTATTACTATCCTATTATTAAATTGAAAAATCAAAAAAACTATGAGTCATGTATATTTTTAATAACAATTTTCAAAATAATGTACCAAAACATCTCGTTTAGAAACACGGATCACCGTTTTGCACCTTTTTATAAGCCATCAGATTAACAAACGATTTTATGGTAACAACAATGAAACGTAACTATGCTAACTATTTTTTAAAGTTTCTATCGCCTTTTACAGTATAATAAAGGATGCGGGAAAAATGCAAAAATAGATGATTATAATGAAGAAAATCTAAAAGGGAATTTATCTAAAATTATTATTCTAAATAAAAAAATTCTAACTTCCTACAATTCTATAAACTAAACACATATTTTTAAAGTCGGTAACATTGCTCCCTCCAAGCTTTGATCGTCTCGTCTTCTCGGTTTTGATAGCGACACAGCCGTTCTAGATGTACTTTCATTTTCGACCGCGATCTCTTCTGAATTCAGTACACCAGATCATTAAGCCGGGTATCTACTCTATATGGTTCTTTTATAACTTCCGAAGATTCGGTGAACGCCCCTAGGTTCTTTTTGGATTGATAACCAAACTTTTTCACCGACCATGAATCCCCGATGGTTTGAAAGCATAGATTAGATTAGATTATTTGAGCGGAGATGGCGAAAAATGACCTCCACCACTGCAACCTTACCAGATTTATTGTGGTTTCTCCTATCGTTCTTTAGGTCCTTGCCAAGCCCGTCTTCTTAATTAACTCCAATTCCAACCACCCTATAACTTGCCGGTTTGGCTTCTCCTCCCAAGCCTAGTAAACCTAAGCCTGCATATTTCGCAATGGCACCACAATGTAAGGCTGTTTTTCACCTCCGGCAGAACCTCACAGGCTATCCTCCCCAGGTTTATTCTTTCCAGGTGCTTGTTGAGTTTACAATGTCTGTTAGTTGACCTACCGTTATCCTTACGACCTTGGCTGTGGCTCAGTAGGTCCGATGTAAACTTGGCCGAGCGGGTCTTTGAACTGCTTTGCCTGTCGTTGTCCCGGTGTTTGTCTGTTGTCTGCAAACTCTTAATAGATGCTTTGAAGAGACCTGCCGAGATACCGCAGAATGGCTCCGGGCCTATCATTTCCGCGGCTGATCCTCTTTTGGCTAGGTCGTCGGCCTCTTCGTTGCCTGGATGGCCCTCGTGGCCTGGTACCCAGGCTACCGTAAGTTTGTTTGCCAAGCCGACTTTTTCCAGGGCCTGTATACAGTCCCCGACTAGTTTGGTTAACTTTTGGGAACTGATGGCCTTCAGGACCGCTTGGCTATTTGAGTAAATGACGATATTTTTCCTTTACCCCTTTCTTTAATCCTCCGGCGCAATGCACTATTGCCGTTTCCGCTTGGAAAACCGTGGGGCGACCGAGACTTAAAGTTACCTTTTCTCTGGCTTATCTCCATAGATCCAGCTCCTACACCCTTGTTGGTCTTGGAGCCATCTGTTCCGATATGATCGGCTTTGATTGGAGGGCCTCCCTTCCAGTCCTCCCTATCTGGTATGACAATAAAAGTGTCTATTGAAGATGAAACGGGTTATCCTGTCTGAGGGCATCTCAAAAAAGAGGCTGACCTCTTGGTCCTCCTCTATTTCCCTCTTGGTCCTTGTTCTATAATTGGACTTTGACCTCCTTTGAGCCTATAATACCGCCTTTACTTGCCCCTGTTGTAGATGTGGAGTGGCGGAGGTTAGCAGCACTTCCAGGGCTGCGGTTGGAGTTTTCCATAGCTCCCGTGAGCATACGCATGCTAGCCTTTGCACGCTTTGAAGTTGTCATTGCTCGGTCTGTAGCCCTTGCCCCCAGGCAACTGAACCAAAACATAGGGGACTTCATACGGTCACTTTCTTTTTGAAGCCTAATCGAACCTAATTTTCTCTGGCCCCTCGTAGTGAAAGTATCCAGTGAGAAAGTCCAAGGCCAATTCCGCTCAAAATTACTTTTGCAGGTGATTACCAATTGCTTCGTGTTCGTGGGGCTGCAGTTGCCCCAGTTACTTTGTTGGTCATTTACTTTTATTTTCAGGTAGTTATCAAAGTTCTGTTAAATATCTCGACCATTGCATCTAACGGGGATGAAGGGATCTGGTTCTGGTTTTATGGATTCCCAAGTTCAAATATTCCTAAACAGATCTGATTCAAAATTTCTGCCTTGGTCGTATGTATTCCTATTGGTACTCCTTTATCGACAAATTAAAAAATAAAAAACATGTCAGCAACAGTAGTAGCTTCTTAATTTGGTATTGTGTAGACTTCCGGCCATTTGTAAAGTAATCCATCGCTACCAGAAAGCGATTCCCAACTACTCACTGGAAATGTTCCTGCTACGTCCCTGGCAATTCTTTCAAAGAGGCCTCCCATTGTATTACTTTATCTTGCCTTTTGTTTTAAGGTCCTTGGAGGCGCAGTCCTTATAAATTTTACCTTTACATTGGCACGACTTTCCAGCCAGTAGAACCTTTCTCCAACCTTTTCAAGTGACCACCTCTTATGTCATTGTGCAAGGCTTGCAACACTTCTGGAAACTTTTTAGTTGGTAAAATTGTCTGTTTTATAAATTTTGCTATTAAATTTTTTCTGGTCTTTTTTTTAATAGGCCATCTTTAATTGCCAAAGATCAATAGCCCAGTAACCTTTATGTCTTTGAAACTTTAAGCTCTTCCGTATGATGGCCGTTCTGACTTTTTTGTTTTAAGTTTTACTAGCTCTAAGATCGGGATCTTCTCGTTGTTCTTCTGTCAGAATCTTAGGGTCCTATTCTGGAAGCATGGAAATGTTCTTTGGCAATGTTCACGACGTTTCTGTCTACTGCAATCTTTAAAACTTTCAAGGTCTTGTTGAAGGCCCTCAGCATTTTTATGGTTTAGTTCTCTTTGATGTTTAATTTTTAAAATCGTATTCTTGAATGCGCTTAACCACCGTGCAATTAACCTTCGAGATTCTTAAACTGAAGCAACCATTTGAGCGGTGCATGGTCCATTCTCAAATTTCTGGTCATAAACGTATTTATGAAAGTGCTGCAGTTATTTAACAATTGCTGATTGTTTTTTTTTCCAGTCACGCAATAGTTTCTTTCAGGGTTAGAATGAACTTTTACTGAAATACTCTATCATTATCGGCCATTTTGTTCCTGCGACAAAATTTCACAAATAAATTTCGAAACGATCCATAAAAATGTTTTTTTTACTTGTAAATATGTCATCAATGGGGATACAAAGAACTTTTTAGTTGTATAAAAGCTACTTTACAATCTTTGGTCCATTCATAGCTTTTTTTGTTCTAATAAGTCGATTTTATGTTCTTAATGTTAGCAAATTCTATTTAACTCTTCTATATAAATAGCTTTAAAAAACTTCTAATTTTATGCTTGTTTTTTTGGTGTAGGCCAATTTCAGATAGCTTTTGCCTTTTCTGGACCTGTCTTTACTCTTCACTAATTATATGCCCCAGGCCCCAGGTACTGTACTTTTTCTGAAAAGGTAACACTTTCTTGAAGCTTTAGCTCAGCATTTCTTATTAGCTTTTGAAATGCGTCTTCGACATTTTTTAGATGGTCGTAAAATGTTTTTTTAAGTTAGTTTTCGTAATGTAAGCTCCATTAAACGAGTAGCAGGAGCATTGCATAAACAAATGGCAACCATTAAATTGCCCCCGGTTCCGGTTCAAAAAGCAGATTTTCTATCTTTGGACTTTTGTAATAGCTACTATTCAGGTCTAAAGGTTAAAACCATTTTAGCCTCGTTAACGTTTGGTATCGTTAATTCTTAGTAGGGAAAACTCTTCTTCTTTGTGACGTCATAAGTCTTCTGTAGTCAACAAAAATCTAGTGAACCATCTTTCTTCTTAACTAAGACTATTGGAGATGACCATGGACTCTGGAAATTTATAAGTCTTTCAGGTTAACAAACATTTCTATGGTAACAACAATGCAACGTAAAACTATGCTAACTGTTTAGTCGTCACTGTCATCTATTGTGAGGCAATTCATAGGTTTAATTAACTTCAATTTATGATCAGCGCTCCAAAAATCCCCGTATCCAAAATTATCAAAATCGGCTTGCCGCAAAGACAATTACCTGAATTTTATATAATTTTTTAAAATTTCTTTTAACTTATTTTTGCTACATTCTATAAATTCTTTCACATCTAAGATCGTCAGCCCTTCGTGAAAAAGGACTAATCTACCCATATGCCCCTTTTAAGGTATGTTTCCTTCCCGCGCCGCCGCATGCGGCTAACGCACGGTTGGAACCTCTACTCATGTTTTTAAATGTGCCTGATTTCTTCCAAGCGGCCGTCGTATGCGTCCGCGCAACGACTCGATTGATGCACTGGTGCTGAAGAACAGTTAGCCCAGTCGTGTCTGCGACTGATATTTTGTTTTGTTGTTTGTGTGGAATGTCCTTGTTTTTTTTTAATTGTTAAAAATTAAACTTTATTTTTTAAAGGAGGTCCTGGATTTTCTATTACGTATTTTAAAGGCTTTTAAGATCCCAAATCCAATGATGTTTCGCACTTATTCAAAAAATCAGTTTAATGTTTTCCCAAGATCCTGCCAAAATATATTTTGATTCTCTAACATATGGTTTGTTATGAAAATTGCCATTAATATAAATTTTTCGAATAATCAAACATTATTGGTTTTGGGAACTTAATAGCTCCAAAATCAAAATTAAAAACAAGGGCCTATTTAAAAACAGTTGATAATGACACTCAAAACGAAACGTCGGTGTATAAATCTAATAACACTATCTTGTAGAACAGAAAAAGTAGCAATGGAAAAAAAGTTATTTTGTTACATCGATTTAAATAAAGTCAAAAAAAAATAAAAACGAAATTGCGAATAATCGTTTTTTCCAAAAGTAAGTATTCAAAATTTTAAAGTTCTAAAGGTGGCATTTTGATTAGCATCAATTGCGCAACTTTGCCTTCATTTAACCGACCTCGTATCTCTTCAATTTTCGAGATCCTAATGATAAGACTCAATTTGGTACACCCTGTACAGATTTACCTTTCAATGGCTTTTTTTCCCTCTGGGGTTATTGGATATTTAACTTTTGTCTGGGTCGGACTTTATATATTCTTTTATTAAGTCAAAATTAAAACAAACTCTGCCTTATTCAGTCTAAAATATTTTCTAAATTTTACTTCATCCTGTTCGAATAGTAGTATAACAACCCTCTGGTCTTTGGAAATATTGGATTTATAGAGGCTTGTTGTTTCAATTGGCTAATTGTTAGTATTTCGTCATCCTCTTTTTCTTCTAATAATAAATAGTGATCATCCATCACAACTTTACCAAAAAGATTTTCCCTTTCACTAATAATTTGCTATCCGGTTTGAGCCGGGCCAAAGAAACCACCATTAAACGGCGGCCGCATGGGGTCGCATGCGACGGCCGCGGGAAGAACCACCTTTAAACAGAATATTGACTGAACTGACCACTATTCAAGGGTGGTGAACAAAAGGAGTGCTCGTTTATCTATTTGTCCCGGGATAAGGTTATGTTTGTGAGCTTAAATGGGATCCAGCACTCCTTGTTAAGTTTACCACCCTTAAATACCGTCCGATGCAAGGAAGTTTAAGGTGTATGGAAGCCCAATGCTATGGCCCATTCGATCAAAAAATGACCAAGTATGAAAATAACTGTCAGGTTGGCCCCCGCCGATTTTTGCGCAATAACAAAAAATTTCCCGAATAATGTGTTCCCTTCTTCACCGATAAATCAGGTGAGTTGGAAAAATTATATTTATGAGAGCCGTGTACCGTTTTTGCTCTTGGGGTTGTCTAAGGTTTTTGGTGCAGGGCGCGGGGCGGCGGATACTATATCCGGCACCGTCCCGTCGTCGTCTGATCATTCGTCATTTTCGTTGTGGTTTGTGCCCTTTCCCTATTGTTTCATTGTTTTTGCTTTGTGGAGTACCTATATTTTGTGGTTGAAAGTTTTTGGATTGATAAAAACCTTCTTATTTTAGTGATAAGTGTTTATTAAAGGCTTTAATTTTGTGTTTATTGTTTGTTACTTATAATATCGTAACAAAATGATTGAGGGGTTTTATTTTTTGTCTTGCAAATCCAAGGGTAAAACCTATTTTTACTTTAAAGTATTTCTTATATTTAAATTATGTCTTTTATGAGAAATAACGTTAGGTAACGAAAAATAAAATATAAATTATGAAAATAGAATAATAAAATTTCATAGGAAATAGCAAAGAAAAAATAAGGCAATCTTAACTATCTTTTAGATGATTTCCACAATCTTTGTGTATTTCTGGGCTTTAAAAGAAATGAGGTTTACATTTAGGTACTTTTCTTTTATTTGTCATTCTTTTAAAAGGATCAAAATTAAATTACGGCAGACCAGGCAAATTTTAATATATACAGGTCCCTAATTGAATGAAAGAAAGCAATTTTGTGTTAAAGTTCCTTTTTCTTTTTCTGTATTTGTTTAAAAAGAAATTAGATTTTTGGTTTCTTAAACACCTTATCAACTTTTTGCTCGACATATGTGACCTAATATTAACGAATATTTACAATGGATACCTAGATACCAAAGGTTACTAAACATTTTTAAACTGTTATTCTGTCTCATGAATGTTTGTTATTAGTGAAAGTATATGCCTAAAAAAGGTATAAAAATTTTATTTTTATGTACAACCAGAATCTTAGGATTAGATTAAACTGATTTACACTGTTTTACCCTTCTTTTAACACAAAATTGGTGATAAGTACATGAAACTATCATACAATGTTTGAAATTTTTTTAAACGTTTTTTATTTTTTAAAATATTTTTGGAAAAATAAAAATACAAAAATATCGCAATTTAAATAGAATTCCATATTATACAGATGATAGTGTTTAAACAACCACTTTTTTACCTAAGTTAAATTAGTTTCTGGATAATACATTATTGGCCCAATTGAACACCTTTATTTTATAAAAGGGTTTTTAACAATATTATAATCATATATTATCATCTTATGCAGATGATCATAAGTGTGAGTATTTTTCTTACTATGAAAATTATAAAAGGAAGGTCCTATATATTAAAAAAAAAAGATGCTATATATTAATTTTTATATGCACTGTGATTATATAGTCCAAATTATACTCATTTGTAATGACGTCATTTTTGTTTATCTTTGTTTAGTATATTCCAAACAGCGGTGACAACAAATTTTTGAGAAAAATGGGTGTCTGATATTATTCATTTTTTATATTTTTGGTTATGTAAAGTATCCGTCACTGTCAATCAAAAACATTGGTGTGTCAACTTGTTGTTATTTCAAAACATAAAAAATGCCGAAAAAAAGATATAATAGGGGGAATGAACAAACGCAGCGTAATTTTAAATATATTGGCTTTTTTTCAACTGGAAAGGAACAAGTCCGAAAGGAATCGCCCCAAACTGAGAATGTAATACAGCGAGTGGCAGATGCTACGAAATTGGCCCAACGACGATAGCAAATATAAGGAAGAATGGGATAAAATTAGACCAGGTTACGCTTCCAATATGTCTTCAAGCACCGCACCGCAAAACCAAAATTACAACATATTTGAAAAATTTAATTCGGGACACAATTTATGCTATGTACCCAGAAAAGAATTTTACGTTGGCAACAATAAAAAAAAAAGTTTGGGGGAAGAATTTGAATTTTGAATTTTCCATCGACTCCTTAAGAAGATGGATCAAAAGTATAGGCTTCCGGTGGAAAAAATCTAATAATAGAAATTATTTAATGGACTTGCCAGAATTGTTCAAAAAAAGATCATTTTTTAAGGGGTATATCAAAAATAAAAATTTAGGTTCGGAAGGTTTTACTGAAGTTTTCATTGACGAGACGTGGATCTTTAGCAAGGGATCATTTCGTAGTAGCTGGCAAGATGATAAAGCACTCGGATTAAGAAAAACAGTGAAGGTAAAAATGTTTTTTTATTTTTTTAAGTAAAAACTGGTGCCTTGTAAATCTTCATAATTTCGTCTGTTACATATTTTTATCAGCTTATAAAAAGTACAAAAAATTAAAAAGTAGGTCCAATAGGATAGTTTGGGGAATGATGGCCCTTCAAAGACTCCTGGATCTCTCAAAAAATGCAGGAAGCAATGTAAAAATATATGAAAAAGTTTTAAACCATCCTCCCGATCCTACCGCCTGACGAGTCCAAGTTTACGTTTGCAGGGCGATACTCGTTTGTTTTGGTGAATTAGGTTAGGCTAGGTTGATTAGGTTTAGTTAGGTTAGACTTGTTTTGGTTAAAAAAACGCGTTTTTACCTATTCCTGATGTTTAAGAAAAATTAAGTTAACTTATATTTTTAAGGTCAACTTATATTGTGGTCCACGTCGGAACCAAAGATGGCTTCATCAAGGGCGCGGATCTAATATTTAAAAGTGGATTAAAGACGGGGATTATCATGACAATATGAACAGGAAAAACTTGAAAACTGGTTTAAAACTCAGCTGGTTCCGAATCTTCCACCCAAAGTCATTAATAATATGGCAATGCAAGTTACCATTCTGGTTTATTAGGAAACCCGAGAAAATCTTGGACAAAGCGAGACTGATCGAATGGTTGAATAAAGAGAACATTAACTTTCCAGAAAATGCCATGAAAGATCAAATATGGAATATTGCCAAAAACTCCCTAATGAAAAAAAAATACTACCTTGATGAATATGTTAAACCTTTAGGACACAAAATTTTGCGACTGCCACCATCCATTGCCAGTTTAATGCAATTGAAATGGTATGGTCGGAGATTAAACGAAAATACGATCAATATATTTCCAATCAAGGGGTCACCTTCAAAGTTCTCACATGGGAAAGGGTTATAAACGAAATTTCTATAGATCAATGGCAAAAATATTAATTTATACAGAAAAGGTTTCGCGGCGGAGGCAAACGAGTGTTGATGCCCTGATATTCCCCATTGTAATTACACTAACGCAAACGACGACGAAGAAAATCTCGACTTTAGTTCGGACTCTGACTTTAGTTCGGATCTGACAATACTACGAGACTGATTGAGCTTTTGTGTGCTTGCAAATTTTATTTCATGATCGTCATTTAAGTATTTAATCCTATCGTTACAATACATTAACTTAATGAATATGTTTGTTTTTTTGAGTTTGTATTTTTATTTTTGGATTTATATTTACATTTTGATGTGTTAACATATTCATCCAGGCAGTATTTTTTTCATAAACAAGTAAATTAAATTATGAGTATTTGAAATTTTCCCTGAGGTTAAAATAATTTAACCATTCTTCCTATTATTCACAATTTTTGTGGCTCAGTTTTGGTACATCTACTGCTCGTTGTATTACATTCTCAATTTGAAGTGCGATTGCGCTTCAAACTTTTCTCTTCTAGTTGAAAAAAAGCCAATATATTTAAAATTTTCTGCTGCTTTGTTTATTATTCATGATTAATCATATTAATTGTTAATTGTTACTAAGTTTTTAATAAATAAATACTACAAGATTATTTTTTTTTGAGATTGAAAGTGTATAGACGAATGTAAAATGATAATATACTGCTAATGGCCGGTTCCCAACAATTTTAAGGAACCATTAGGCTCCTTTCTCAGGGAGATTCATCTCTCACCCCCTGGGGAGAGGAAGGCTCTGCCCAAAAGCAACGAGTCAATGAGTTTAAACGGAGGCGGGAGCCGCCATCGGGAGACGAGGCCCCGTTTGCATCTCGAGCCGGGAGTGGGTCGGAGGGGCGAAAAGAGCTCCGTATAGGAGCGAGGCTGAACTCCCCGTGGAAAGAACCCTTGCGTTATTTGTTCCTTAAATCCCAATGTACCAATCAGATTGCTTGTTTGGCCATTTTAAGGAATACCTTGTGCTAAGGGTTTTAAAATTTTGGTAAACCCAAGGGTAGTAAACTTAACAAGGAGTGCTCGATTTTTACTATTTTCCGCAGATATAGGTTATGTTTGGACTCACCCGTTTATTTTAGAAGGCAGATTTATTTTATTAATTTTTGTTCAATATTCAACTTTTAAAAACTATTTTGGATATGTACTTACTATTAGAACTGTAATCTATAATATTTTTAAAAATTAAGACTTTATATTACTTGTAAACAAAACAAACAGGCAAAAGATTACGTCACAAATACCGAATTAATTTAAATTGATTTATATGGGCAAATGGGATCGAGACCCTTGTTGGTTTTCACCCTTGGGTACAACCAACCCTAAATCATCATTTGTTAATTTCGAACTATAAAAAAAAAACATAAGAGACTATAATTTCTGAACGCGACAGTAAATTTTCTAACCTAATATTGATTGACAAAAATGTCTAATTATTAATTTACGACATACGTTTTTTCTCACCTGGATAACGTAACTACAAATGAGTATAATTCCGACTATATTAACCTCTTAACTTATGCCACTCGTTTTGTTTACCTATACTTTGTCTCTGCCTATACCATTTTAAACAATGCTCAGGTCAGCTGCCATTCACATATCTTTTTCTTATGATACTCTTTTTTTCAATATAATATTGTAAAATTGCGAACATAAATTTCTGTTTCCTGTTAAACTAATCTTATTGTATTGTATAATTTAAGATAATTTTTATCGATGTTTAAATATTGTAGATCACACACACATTCTAATTGAACAAATTATTTCATAATTGTTTATAGGTATTTAGTCTGCTGCAGAGACAATTTGAATGATTAATATATGGCTATTGCCAATACTAAGATACCATAATAATGATAATATAGACACAATCATGGGCAAGTTCACCTCTGCCTCTGAGGAATAGAAAAGTGACATTCTTACACAATCCGATAGGTTAGTTTGCTTAAACTATTAGGTTAACAATAAAACAAGATATTTTTATTAATAGGTTTTATTGACCATTAAATGAAATCAACTTGGTTAACTTATTTCTTATTATTTTCCCTTGAATAGTTTTGGATGGTGTTTCGCCATGGAATCGGATAATTGGTGGGAGGTGGAAATGCCATCCAAAAAAAAGCAAAGGTATAACATTTTGTCTTAAAATTTTTCCTTGTCCTATGTTCACTATGGGTTTTTTATTGTATAAATGTTATTTAAAAATTCTCAACATTTTTTAAACCAAACTTCCTCTTTTGGAAATCTAAAATTAAAATATTACATTAAATTTTGTTGCGCCCAAGTATGCAAAAATCAAGGGACCAAACTATTATAATGTATTTATCTTATAAAATTACAATTAAACTATTTTATTTCATTTTTCTAGGTTTTTTTAAAAAAATATTTTCACTATATAAAATGGGGTACTGGGGGTTTAACCACTTTAGAAATTTTAATAAATTTGGCATAAATGTACTATGTATCAAAAAGCATACAGTGGCGGTCGTTCCAAAAAGGGAGGCCCAAAAAAGAATAAATTTCCACGTCACCTTGGTGCTTCAACACCTGAGGATTATTCACTGAGCGTTGAAGTTTTTTTATGGACTTATCCCAATAGCCCTACTAAAACCATAATAAAATAATAAAAATAACAAAAACTCTAAAATTTGTACCTTATTCAATACAAAAAAAATAATAAAAAAATAAAACATGTCTAACGACAACAAAAAAAAATTTTCTTGTTTAAGTAGTATAAATGCTAAAAACACAAAATAGACTTTATTGTTAAAAAAAAAAAAAAAATAATTTCTTATTGTTAAAAAACAAAAATAACTCTTATTGTTAAAAAAAAAAAAATAATTATGTAAGGATATTGATAGGGACAAATAAACACTTATTTGTGTTTATTCACCTTCAGTACCCATAAAAGAGAGGGAGAGAGAGAGAGAGAAAAAGAAAGAGAATAAAAAAAAAGATCATCATCACAAAATAAGTTCCTTTTATACCGTAATTAAGAAAATAATTAAAAATTAAATTTAGGCAAAATAATGAATAATTAAGAGTTTTTACTTTTGGTAAATTAAGTCTATTCGACGGTTTTTAAATTTGCAAATTTATCTATAATATCCTCATAAAACTGTATCCTCACTAACACTTTGTAAAATCCTTTTTAATAGCCATCATTGACAAACCCGTTAAACGCTCTTGTGTCATGGTATTTCTTAAATAGGTTTTAATGCGCTTAAGACAGAAAAATCTCTTTCTACCGTTAACTTTTGCGGGGATAGTTAATTAGGCAAAGAGTTTATAAGTTTCCAGATCATTTTAAATTCCTTGTATAATATTTCTATTATTTGTTGAACATCGAGATTACAAAATTGTTTGTCCCTGATAAACATTAAGTTCGTTTTTTGTCGTCTAATTCAAAAACATTTGGATACATTTTTAAAAACATTCAAATGATTTTTCGGGAAAATTCTTAGAATATTGGAAATTTTGAAGAATTTTACTAATGAAAGAAAATTTAAATCGTGGAATTATTAAAACGAGTACTTAACTGAAGGATATACAATCTATAATTTCGTAGTACAATATTTTATAGCCCAAAGATTTCTAATTCATGACCACTTTTTCCCCTTTTACTTGGTAATTCAGTTCTGTTTTTTGCCCAATTAAAAACCCTTTAAACTTTTCTTCATTTCTTAATTCGGAAATTCGTTGAGCAGCGATTTTGATTTGGTTAGAGCAGTAGTTTATATCTAGAGTTTTATTTTGCAGAATTTGAAAAAGTAAATCAGTGCACTGAAAATTTCGTAATAGATCTTGGTCAAAATAGCGAAGTCGAAGTCTTGAAAATGTTTTAGAAATTTTTTTTGCCGAATTTACTGATTCTGAACCTGAAGTTTTGTCATCAATTATAGTTTGGAACACTAATTTTAAGTTATCCCATTCAGTGGCAACTAAATTTAAAATTTTGGAACGGGTATACCAGCGAGTTTCACCGATCTTGGTATCCTTTTTCCGATCATTTGATCAAAGGCGCGCTTCGCTGAATTTGAAAATAGGTTGGTATACCTAACAAAGTACAAAAAAATTCGACTTTTATCGATTTGTTTAGTGCCTTGCCTGCAGCACAAGGTTTAATCTAGTGCGCAGCAATGGGTAAACAAACCCAAAAGGGGCTGAAGATTTATCTTTGCTTGAAGCCCATTTAGCTCGCCAGACATAACACTGGCCCCGTCATAACACTGAGCCACTAATCTTTCCCTAAAATTATATGGCCCAGAACGCTCTCTAACAAATTATAAAGAGCATCTGCTGTTCGATTTTCGCTGACATCAAAAAACCCAAAAATCTCTCATACAGACACCCTTTTATGACGTATCGAATAGTTATCGCACATTGGGAACGCCGTATATCTGTTGTATCATCTGCCATTACACCGAAAAAAGACATTCCTTATCATTTACTTCATTTTTAATAAAATCTGTCAAATATTCATGAATACAAGAAATTAGTTCGTTTTGTATGGTTTTAGACTGCCCTGTAAAAATGTTGCAAAATTTTTTCACAATGTTCAGTAAGGTCTTGATTACGTTTAATTAAGCATTTAAAATTTCTTTAAAATTTCCTCGATTTATTGACTCTAAACTTTCATTATGTCCCCGAAAAGGTAGTTCTTGTTTTCCCAACGTAAATGTAACATCAATTAAATAACTAATTAATAATCGATTTTGCGAACATTTTCGTTGTATAAAATTTTGTTTAAACTAGCGTTTTCCTTTAATGCATCCTGAATGGTGGCCCTATTTTGCTCTAACCGCACCAAAGCCATGAAGTTTTTATGTGCTCTTTAGAAGCCTCGTGCATTTTTGGGACTACGAGAAAAATTTTTCAAGTCCCTAAAACCATCTTTTGAGCACCATGAATTTTTCGCCTTACCCAATAAAATACACGCCAGCAATACAGACTCTGTTTATGAACTCCCCAAAGCCATTTATAACTATCATACCAAGAAGTTTGAAACGTTCGCGAAGTCTCCGACCCACCTCTTTTCGCTAATAACCGCCATTAATTTTGGTGTGGCGACTCTCTAATATTTGCCGTTTTTCCACTTCAGGTCGTCGCGGGAAAGGGGTTTCAAGCAAAGATAAAACAATATCGTGGGAGGGATTCATTATTACGATAAGTATTTTTAAATTAAAACCGGTACAAGATAAAACAAAGTAACAAAGCAAATATTTTTAAACCAAACCAACCAAAAAAAAAAAATTATGCTGTGGCTCTTATTAAAATACAAAACAAATAGGTACTGCTTACCAGGTTTTAAGGGCTTATGCCTTACCTCGAAAGTCTAAAATCGCCAAACACAAAACCTGTTTTAAACCAGAAAGATTAAATACTACCCCGCTCTCTCTAATAGGCGTGTCTATAGTCTAATTATTATTTAATATAACGGTCGCAGTTGCAATTCCTATGCCGTGATCTAATTATAGAAACAAATAAATCACCTCACCCTGTTCTTCAAGAAGAAAAAAGAGGAGATGAACGAGATAGACAATATAATGTTGCCAAATTTCAAATACGCACCTTCTAAAGCGACCATTTGGCAATATGCAGCCGATAAGCCCAAAAGTGGGCCTCAACGGATGCAAAAATTCGCGTATTTAAATCCTCGTCTTGTGCAGTTTGCGTGGTGGGGTAGCATAGCGTTGCATCGGCGATTTGTGACGCATATGAAGCCCAAATTTCGGAGATTACTATTTTGTTACTATGCGATAGGAGGGTCTATTTGAGCGATTGGAAGGTGCGCGCGCTAAATTTAAAAGATATTATTTTAAATTATAATGTTATTTTAATGTTTTGATACTTTTAATAATTAGAAATTAGTTAAAAAGCGTTTTATATTTAAATAAATTTTACATTATATGTACTGCTGATTGTACCTGTAACAGTGTAATTTTACATGTGAGGCCCGGCCTCAGTTGCTTCATATGGCGAGCCGCCACTGGGTTACAAACGAAAATAATATCTTCTGCTGTACTATATCTTCTAGAATTGGAACACCCTCTCACGCAACAAGACATAGTTCATTAAACTAAATTAAAGAATTATAAATGGAACACTTAACTAAAATAAAACGACAGATACTAAGCCAAATTTAATCCAAAAAGTAAACAAAACATTTACGAAAAACTCTTGTTTATACGACAACCCTTTTTATTCCATGAGAACAACAAAGAAAACAAAACAAATGTCAATTTTGATTTGACAAGTAGAAGCAACCATGGCGGCTCACATGCTCTGTAAATGGTTGATGTTAGGGCCCTTTTCCCCTTCTTTATCTGTTTTAGAGCCCAAAAAAAAATATTTAAACCCAAACCCAAACCCAAAATTTCATTGACGATAACTCCTAAGTAGTGAAGTTAGATGCATTTTTTTTAAGACTTGAATTTTTTTTGTTTATTATAACCATTTAGAGTCCCCCCAAGACGTGTTGTTAAATTCATCGCTAAATCGTGCGCACTAATCGCTGTTTCAACAAGCCGTTTTAAATTAATTATGGAGAAGCGTAAAAAAAAGATGGCCTTGTTTAGTAGTATATGGACAAGGATAAACTAGCGTAATCTAGTGTGACGTCGTAGATTTTAGCGCAAAAACCATCTGATAAATTTAACAATACGCCTCATTAGTAAAGAGTACAATGACTTAAATGCGCACAAACCGATATTCACGAGGCAGCAACACTTTTTAAAGTGCAGTGTACTATCCAAACATCGCATAAAGGTAGCGTTTTAAAATTGAGTGAAAAATCCCAAAAACTAAAATTTTGTGTTTTTTTATCTTTAAACTTTTATGTGTGTTAGTGTGATTTAATTGTTGTGACTGTTTGGTGAGTTTCTGTTCCGATGCGGCTTCTTCAATTTCATTTATTTAAATATATTTACAGTAGATTCTTTGGTATTTTTTTAAAACGGTTTTCGAAATTTTAACGCCGCCCCCCACTGTTTAATATCGAAACCGCTAAAAAAAAGACGGAAGACCACTCTCGGTTTATTCGCGCAGCCAACGATGACGTTACTATTGACAATTCTCTACAAATCGGCTGGCGATTGCAGGTGCAAAGCCACCCCAAACCCCAAGCAAGAAAGAACATAAGACAACCATAAAGCCATTTTTTGGTAATTGTCTCGAAAGTTGCCCTCAATTTTGCCCAAAATTTTGGGGATTTTGTGGTTTTGGGGCGCTGATTACGAATCTAAAAAAATATTTTTCAAAATTTCGTTTTCGAGATATTACTTAAAATTGAAAATCGAACTAACCATTTTTATATCTTTTTATTCCCGATTTTGATTTTTAATAAAGTGGCACACAAATTTATAAACACATTTCTTGTATTTTTATTTATTTTACCTTTTCATTAAATTGTGAACTTTCAAGTTTAAAGGAAACAGCCATATTTGTTTAAAAAACCCCCTTGTGTATACAGGTTGCAGCACGGGTGAAAGTGGAGTTTGCAATTAAATAGATGAAAAAATAAATATAAAAAAATTTTAAAAGGTGTTTGTGAAATTGTGGGCCAATTTAGTATAAAATAAAATATTTGTGCAAAAGGAAAGGGGGAAGAGAAAAAAAAGGTTAGTTTGATTTTAACTATGATGATGAATATCCGAAAACGAAACGTTGCAAAAAAAAAATCAAGGTTGGTATAAAAACCAAATACGGGGGTTATTTACATAGTTCACTTTTTCTTACTTTCGCCCTGTCCTACACTGACTTAAACCACCTAATTAGAAAACGAAAAAATTTTTTTTATGTACGAATTTTGTTGGTAAACCTGTTTAAGGCAGTGAATTTAAATACCCGTTTTGACTTAATTATGGCCTTTTTCCAATAGTTAACGTGTTTTCATTTTTTTTGTAAGAAAAATTTAAGTGTGGTTTCGTTCTAATGCCCCAAATGCTTTTTATAAACTTAGATAAGGAGGCGTTTCTAGGCGCCTAAAAACTATACGCTGCTTGGAAAGATTCGGACAGTAATGGATTTCAAAATGGATTTTTGTGCGAGTCCAAGGACGGAAATTGTTTAAGTAAACTGGAGCTTTGACACATGGCTTTGGGATAGAACACTGATACTATTATGGTTCCCTTTCAAAAGTAGTATTCATTTCTTGAAGCAAAAAAAAATTGAATTTCTTCGACAAGGGAAGTAAGATGAAAATCACATACAACTAAATTTAAAGTAAGGGCAAAGACAAAGATAATGATAACTTTAAGGTTCTTGTAAATCTATAAAAAAAAAAGCAAAAACGGAAAAGTAATAGGACATTTTCCAAAGACAATTATCCGGTTCCTTTTTTGGATATTGGAGCTACTTTAAAGAAAGAAAACTTTGAAATGGTTGATGCCAATTTAAGATATCTAATCAAAACCCAAAAAAGAATCAGAATTTAACAATTAAAAAAGCCTGTCTTTGGTACTGGATGTACTAAACCCCCCAAAGATCCCCAAATTATAAATTATATGGGTAAAAAAGTAACAGTAAACTTGCTGAGGGGTTGAATCTCTACAAGATAAAAGTATGTTTCTATAGACTAACAGGTAGATGGTTATCCAGCTATTATTTACGGTGTGGACTACAGTCTTTAGTGCAGTTAATGATAAAAACAATCTTCATTTTGGTGCTATTATTTGTTATTAGAAGGTATAAATTATATTTTGAATAGTAAATTCTTGTTAACAACTGAAGCAATACAAACCACTTTTTTTTCACAAGTTAAAGGACTTAAAATTAAAGCTGGTTAATTATCTGAAGTTATGATACTTTCCATTTTAAAAGAAAGGGCCAAATCTTGTTGAAAATTTTCAAAGAACGGCTTCATGGAATTGAATTAAAGTTCTTGATGATTGGCCCAAAAAAACTACTGTTTTTGCCAAAAGGCATGGTATTTAATTTAAACCTTAAAAAAACTAAAAATAAAAGCCTCAGACAGAAGGAAAACTTATGCTGTACATGGGAGATACTGTAATGGGAAATAAAGGAAACCTGCTACTGTCTTAAAATTAGTAAGAAAAAAAATAAAAAAACATAGGTATTTTCTTAAGGAGGGGATCAAAGAAGAAGAAAATGAAAGAGAAGAAAATACTCCCAAACCAGGGTTAAGCTGGGGTCTGAAGAACAGCGTGTTAAATCAAATTGACTGACACCTGAAGAAAAAAGAAAAGAACATACTGAATTAGCCCAACAACAATAAAAAAGCCAAAATTACCTAAGAAGGGTCCAAAGGATGTGAAAATTTAGAAAGAACACATTCCCCACAAAAAATTCAATCAAATGAGAGTTCAATAAAGGGAAAGAAAATATATGTTGTAAAAAGTAGGGAAAAGTAATATTATTTATGGGTTCTGCCTTTTTCATATTCAACTATTAAAAACATATCCCCCAGTCTGTTAAAGGGGGATTACACAATATTTACGTATTAACTTTTTATCTGGGCCCATTTAAAGGGGAAAGGATGGTAGGTGTATTAAAAATTTCATAGTCCTTTATTCTTTATGTATTCCTAATTTAATTTTGGTTAAATAGGCATATATTTAGCAAATTTTAGGCATTACTAAAAAAAATCTCATATTTTTATAATTTTAAAAAAAAAAACTTTATTAATTTTTTACATTTTTGGAAATTTGTTGTTTTTTAACAAATATTGTAAATATTTTAAATATTTTTTATATATTTATTTTTTTTTGTTATTTTATTTGGTTTTTATAGGCAATTTTCAAAGCCTAACCCATTTGTTAAAAGAAGTTTTTCAGCCTACTAAAGAGCCTGGTGAAATATCTCCACCTTCTCAAATTTAAATCCTGCCTGGTTGATCAAAAGTCCAGAGAAAAATTCAACAAGAGAGGAAAAAAGAAAAGACTTGGTTAAACAAGAAAAGTTTGGTTTTTCACAAAAAAAAGGTAATCCTAAGCTAAAAGATTTATATATCAGGCCTAATATTGTTTCCAAGGGGTATGACTGGAAGTTTAGAGGCACATACAAATGGTTTCGATATACATCAGTTAGAGGGACAAAGTCGACATTTTATATAACAATATTAAAATGCTTTCTTCAACCTTGGAGGTGAAAATTATTCTTTTATTTTTTCCTTTAAAACATGCAATTTTTGGCAAGAAGAAGCATATAGATGTGCAGTTTTAAAAAACTGAAGTTGGTGAGATCACTACTGACTTAGGAAAACATCAGCATGCCGATAGGGATGATCCAGCAGCTGGGGAAAAAGTGAAAGGAATTAAGACACAAATTAAACTGCATTTAAAGCTTTTGGAGTAAGGTTTAATAAGAATTTCCCATTATGCAGAACGTTACATTTAAATAAACAAAATAACACCTTTCCTGTTATTAGTTTTATATCATCTATTTTAAAATTTCATAATTACATTAATATTTATAAGGGGGAAAAAATTTTAAATTAATTTTTTTTTTTATTAGAAACATAATTTAAAAAATCTAGGTGATGTAAGATTAGACTGACTCATTTTTGGGTTAAAAAAGAAAAAATGGGTAGATATAACAAACCTTTTGAAATTTTTTTCTTTTTATAATGATAAATAACAAAAACAACAAAAGTTGATAAAACTCGGCATTCACTTGGCTATTTTGTTCTTTATCACAATGTCCCAAATTGACAAATTAACACGGACCATACTATATTGTAAACAGAATGTTATGTGGTATAAAAGGGTTTGGAATTAAAAAAAATTTCATAACTTAAATGCTGGGTTAGATATCTACTTAACCTTGTAGTTCTTGTTAAAATATGTAAATGAAGTAGACTGAGGAAAAAATTGTTGGTAACCTGAATATTCAAATACAAATGCAAACTAATGTTTTATCTTGCAAAAAGCTCTTATATTCAAATAAAAAGATTCCCCAACACCCCCAAATTTCAGCCAGTATATCTAATTTTCCGACGACTTGGATAATATTCCAAAGTGATCAGATGTAGGTTCATTCCCACCGGCAGTTTTATTTTGCGAAACCATTTAGAACTGTTAAAATCGATTAAAACCCCGCAAGTGTCCACTTTACGTTTTTCTTAGTACAAAATTACCTAAAGATATAAAGATTTGTGTTTCATGGGGTTCTTTTTTGATGTGGATAAAAAATGGTCATTTGGACAACCCCACATGAAAATCCCAAATTGGTTGAAGGAAAGGACTGTGTAATACACAGTCACCCTTCTGTTGAAATGGGTTTAATTAAGTGGCGTTCCATTTAAAAATGGGTGTTTACGTTATTAATGAGCCTCTTTTTTTACTAAAAGACATTCTCTTGTCCACACGAACTGTAACTCTGATAGGTGTTTTTTGTTCTGCCAACAGTCTATTCTGATGGTTCCCATTATAGCTACAAAAATGTCTTTCTACTTTCACCATATCTAAAGGAAATTCTTTCTTCATTCTTAAAATTAATCTAGGATCATACTGTCTCGGGTTTCTTTCCTTTCTAAACTTTTAAATTTTTAAAACGGTATTAACCTAGTTCATTTAAAAGAGTTATGGTATGTTAGCTAGGCTTTCAGTTTTTTGTGGACTGTCCTAAGTTTAAGGGAGGACTATATAGATGGAGGAAAGGGGGGTTTTGATAAGCAGGTTATTTTCCCAAAAGTTTTTAGGTGAAAATCGGGTCCTCTATCCAGAAAAAAGCTAGATATTTTTTGGGAGATCATGGGTTGCAGGGGAAGAATGCACACAGGAAAACTGATTAGAAAAAAGGTACTGTTTAATGGTTAGGGCTTAGGCTTTCAGTCTGTGGACTGTCTAATAAAAGGGGATTTTAAATACTAAATAGGGGGGAATTTGGGAAAACGCAGTTGAATAAAAACATGGTTATTTAAATAAAAGCTCTTGAGGCTGAAAATCAGTCTACTATTCAGAAATGGAAAAAATTGAAATGTCAAGTTAGAAGCCCCTAGATCCTATGCAAATTGCCCTTAATTGTTTGGTTCTGGAGAACTTCAAAACCAAATTTAAACCCCCATCCCCCTCGGGGCTAGATGCATATTTGGGAGATCTTGAGTTCGGCATGGTAAGAGGAATGCAACAGTGAAGTAAATCTGATTGAAAAAGGAGGTTTTTGATATGGTGATTCCGGCGCTCGGAATATTCTGGGGTTCTAGCTTACTAATTTGATAAAAAAAACAACAGGCTATGTTGCTGGTGGTAAAAATCAGCATAAAAGGGCATTATTTCCTTTTGATCACATGGAAAAGACTATTTATATTTTTTTAACCCTTTTAAATTCACGGGCCCAAACTATTCTCTACTAAAATTTTTTTTGGTGGAGGCCGACTAATTTATTGTTATTTCAAAGGGATTTTAAATTTTTAAATAATTATTTAGTTTTTATAAGTTCTATATAAGTATAAAATATTAGATATTCCCCGATTGGAAGAGTTTGGGTCGATACTTATGTTTTGTATTTTTTTTCTTTTTTATTATTTTTTTTCAGAACACATCTAAAGTTGTACTAAAATCTTTTTGCCTATAAGCAATCTAGGTAAACATGTTAATGATAGTAAAACATCAGGGGATTGTTTCAATCTTTCATCTTCTTCTTTTAGGACTGACTTCTCCCAAAATGAACTTACAAAATTATTAAATATTCAAATCTGTCAGAAATAAGACTGACAATTTTTTATTTTAGAATCTTTAAGATTTCCCAGTATTGTAGTATTAAATTTACATTGGTTTAAAACCGGGGAAACCTTATTTTTCCAGATTAGCGCTGGTATCAAACCCCACATACGCAATGTAATAATGATGGTAGTTTATTTTGGTCAAGGAAAATTTTAAATATAATTTTTTTTGTATGAAAGGGTTGACTACTTTTAGAGGAAAAGCTTTTGAATTTTCTTTCGGTAAATTAAATTTGTATATTTTAGGTATTTATAGACCTTCCCTCTGGGAAATTTTTCTTTTTCTTTGACAGACTAATTCTCTGTAAATGCCTTTTTGACCGGAGAAATTTTACTGATTTTCGGGAGATCAAGTGAATATATTTTTATTTATCTGTTTGGTTTGTTTATCCTTTGATTAAAATGACCGACTCGGTTCGGCATTGTCTTCTCCATTTGGATTATGTTTGTATAAATTTGGGAAGGGTGAGGTTATATGTTCTACTGTTGTGCGGGGTTTTCGGGTTTACCCAAAGGGTGTTGTTGTTGTTGCAGATTGGTTTGTCTGAGACTAAAGTAAAAGTAGATGGTAGGCTAAAATAGCAGGAGAAGGCCCTATTATGTTTTAATCAGTCCGACTGGAATAGTGTTTATTTCTAATGATCCCTTACAAAATTTCTTCCCAAAGTTGAGCAATAACAACCTAGCATTTCCCATTATTAGGATTAAAAAAGAAAGCCACAAGGATTAAGAGTTTTCCGGAAAAATTTAAATATATTGAAAATTTTCCCAATGAAAATAGATATTTTTAAATTATTTATGGGTATAGACTTTTTTAGAAGAATCAAATCTCAAAGAAAACTTTTTCTTTCGGAAAGAACCGGTCGAGGGAAAAAGCCCAAGGAGTCTTTGGAGATGGCAATAATCAGAGCCCAAAAAAATATTTTACAACTAATAAAGTGGCGAGCTCAATTCATTCTTTTTCACAAAACTGGCAAAAAAATATCCGGATCCTCGTGTGCTTGGGTATCTATCGTTCTGACATTTTCTTTTTCCCTTACTTTTGAGGAAATTCGGGGGGGTTGAAAAAATTTAAATAAGAATGGGTTTTGGGTGGGATGGCAGTCTGGAAAATATTTTGACTTTTTCCAGAGAGGCCGTTTTTGCCGAAACCCCAAAAAATTCTTCCTTTCTTCAGTAACATCCTGCCTGAAAAAGAAAAAATCAAACCCTTTGGGGGGGGATCCCGGCAATCCTTTACCCCTATGGGATTGCTGCTATGCGAAGATAGGGGAAAAAAATTTCAAGATGAGGATGATGTCCAAAGAATGACACAAACTTTGGAATGGTTTGCCTTTTGGACGGGCGGGCAGAGCATTTATCTTTGAGTTTCTTGAGCATCTGTTTCCACCTGAACTTCTGGAGGCTGCCTTCGGTGTTTGGGACCGTCGAAAGCATTCGACGGTGGACCCAAATCTGCCCCGGGGAGAAATGGTTTGGGGGATTTTGGTGGTTTCGCCTTATCTGTTCAATTCAGACGGTTGTTTATAATGATGTTAATTCTGACGAACCTGGGGGTTGGTGTTCCTCAAGGTTCAGTTCTGGGTCCCTTTTTTGTTCCTCATCTAGTTAACGACTTGTGCTTTCATTAGCTGAGTTCACCGTTTTCGCGGATGATCCAATTCTTTGGCATGATACTGACATTACGTTAAAGCAATTAATTATCGACTTAAGATAAAACAGTGGTTGATGAAAATTTTATTATCTTTTAATATTTTGGGGGATAATATCTTGACGTTTTAGTTTCCCTGGATAACATTGTTTGGCAGTGAGTTAATTGCTATGCCAAATGCAATTAATTGGGTTGCCGGCAATCTGAAGTTTGAAATCTTGATAATTTATTAATAAAACTCTTCAGGTTTTATGCACTAAAGGTTATATAACAATCTGGACTTATCTATTGCAAGAAATTCCTATTTTTCACTAATCAATCATCTTCGTTAGTTTTTTTTTTTTGGGGATCATGTTCTCAATATCTGTTGGGATCTGTGTTTGTGTACAAAAGAGAGCAATTAGATATTGTTTTAGCAGGTTTCGTGAATCCTGTGTCTTGTTGAATCTATCTTACCCAACTATTTATTTTGGAGGTTCGTTTAGTTTTAAAAGTAGGGGGGATGAACTGTCATTGCCAACTCATTACAACCTGCGTCAGACTTACCCTTAACATGCCCATTCCCCCGCTCGAACTTTAAAGGTCATTTATTTATGGGGGAAAGTTTTTAATAGGCTCCCTCTGTTATTGAGGAGGCAACAGTGCATAAAGGGTTTGAAGACTGACAAAGAGGTTTTTAACTGAAGGCATATACACTCTTGACGAGTTTATAATGAATGGATGTGTTTTTGACTGGACAATATATGGTTTGACTTATTATGTCTAGTAGTGCTTAATTTTTTTTTTATTTTTAGTTTGATTTTTTGTTTGACTGCTCTGAAAAAATATTTTGTTGGGGCTTTTTAAAAGGCCCTCTAATTTTAAAATGACTATCTTTCTTATTTTTATATTTTATTTTATTTGGTATTATAAATATGCCTGTCTAGATATTTTTTTGCAGACAATAAAGCTATTTTTGACTTTTTCTTTGACTTTGAAACTTCCACTTATTTTAAACTAAATTAGATGGTGATTTGAATAGTTTTGATTATTTATAAACAAGCCAGCCTTTCTCAACTTTTTCCCCAAAATTTATAGGTATTAAAGAACTTTATTTAATTAATTTTTTATTATCATTTAATTACTATATTTTAATGAAAATATAATTTATAAATACAAATAAAATTAAAGGATTTTTTATTTCGTAATATTATTAATTAAAATTTGTTATTTTTTTTTCTAATAAGTACATTTTTTTTGCGGATAGAAGAATGCAAGGACCAATTAAAAAATTTGGGAACCCGGGGGTTTACCGGACCCCGTTGAGAATAGCTAGCGAGTTTTTCTTTTCTCCAAAAAAAGTTAATTTTAAAATTTTTGAAATTTTTATCTCTAGGTTGAATTTGAAAGGAGAAATGGGGGAAAACATTTTTTTTTCAGAGCTGGTTTCCCGGAGCACCTTTCGTCAAAAAAATATTATTAATTAACATCAGGTTCTTTGGTAAACTTTTAAATGAATGGCCATTTGGTCCCCTCTGGGAAAATGTCAATTGGTTCTTCAAGTTGCAGTTCATCTCAAAATTTTGATATGGTTTTTTGTTTTTAAGAACAATAGGAAACTGCATGTTAATCATTCCTATGAACATGCTGGACAAGTTAGGAATGGTTGAATTCTTGTGACATCTTATTATAGACTCTTTGAAAAAGTTTTTGAAAAAGGAATTTTACCTTCTTAAGTAAAAACCTTCCAAAGTGAGATTAAAAAGACTTATGGTTTGGTAAAATGTCGAAAGGTGGTCCTTTTTTTTTTACCTATTCACCAGTTTAAGAATCTTTTAAACTTATTTAAATGGAAGTTACAAATTGAATATAGTGTTTAAATGGGGTTATTACTGGTTAAAATTCGCTTTTTGATCATCATATTCGTAACACAAAGTTTTTATTTGGGCCATATTAAATTTATAAGTCAAGTCTTTATTTTTTATCACAATGGGAATGAAAAAAAAAAAAAAGGGAAGTATCAAAACCTTTAAACTTGCCAGTTTACGCGTTTTTAATCCCAAATTAAATTTTGATGCGCTCAACTAAATAAATAGATACTAGTTTATAAGCTTTTAAAATAATATTAAAGATGAAAAAAATGTTGGTCCATAAAGCATCTTATAATTTTTAAAAATAAAGATCAAATTTAAAATGACAAAAATTTAATAAAATAGCAAATTTAGTTTTTTTTTTGTCATTCTGAAATTTTTTTTAAAAATTCATTTTTGTATATAAAAAATCTTTTTATTATTATAAATATAATAAAATGGCCCAAATTAAAAAAATTGACTTTTAATATGATTAATTATTTTTGATATAACAAAAGGTTTTATTTAACGGTTTTTATACCTTTTTATGTTTTTATTTTTTTTTTTTTTCTTTGTTGGGGAATTATATAAAATATAAATTCAACTGATAAATTAAACGAATACATATACTATTTTAAAGTGAATTATTTAAAAACTTTAGCTTTCAATAAATATTGATTTGATTGATGATGATGGACAAAAAAAAGTTAATTTTCCCCCATCTCATTTTTAAAATTTATTTAAGGTACAATCAATTGAAACAAAAATACTTTGCAATACAAAGTTTTTTAATCTGGAACATTAGGTTGGGTAATTTTAAAAAAAATCATCTAAAAATTTTAAAACATTCCCAAAAATGGTTTTGAAAATTAAATAAGATAACTTTTTGCGAACAGTTAAGGAAATAAAAATATATTTTATAATATAATATATTTTAAATTGGTATATAATACTAAACATTTTAAATAAAAGTTAAAAAAATATTCCCAAAATAAAATTAATAAAATCTCAATATTGGTTTTATGCATGATATTTTACCCAAACAAATAAATCAGTTAGATTTTTACTATCAAAAATTTAAGTTGGTTATTCTATTTTAAAAAAGTTGCCATGTGGTAAAATCAATTAACTTATTTTTAGGTACTCAAGGTTTCAGTCTCTTAACTGGGCAAAAATTATAAAGTCCCAGATGATCGAAGGATTCTTTAGTGGGGGTTGGGACTTTCTTAGATCCTGAATCGGATGAGGGTGGGACCATGCTTTGTTTTTTTAAATAATCAAATATGATAAATACACTATCTTAATGTTTAAAGGGGTTTGGGGGTTTTTGAATTATATTTATTAAGGCATAAAACTTTTTTTCCCCAGGAAAGATTAAGATAGTTTCTTCTTGACCCTTCATTTATCGTATTAAAAAGTATATAACTACCTACATATTACTAAGATTTTATGCTTTAATCAAAGAAAGCCCAGTATTTAAAACTTTGACATCTCCATCATCAAAGTTGCTGATAAGTTTGGTATTTTTTTTAGTAAAAGAAAAAAATCACCCTTTCCCTTTTTTTTCAATCAGCAGATCCAACTATTTTTTTGAAAATTTTGTTTTTAAGTGCACTTTTTTTATGGGCTAAGTCCATTTTTTCTAACAATATATTTGAAAAATTCTGGGGAAAGAAATCTTTTCCCCAAAAATTAACCCCCCTTTATATTAAATTATATGTGTATATAATATGTTTTGTTGGGTTAAATATTTTTGGGTTTTAATTTTTAATAGGCGAAGAAGAAAAAAGAAGATGAAAAATGGTCTCAGCTGTTTCTGAATCTGGTTTCCGAAGGTTTAAAAGACTCTGGTACTCTGGGAAAGGGAAAACAGGAGAGTGACAAGCATCTGGAGAAGATGATCTTGTTTTATTTTCATTTGGTTATTTTTTTAATTAAATTTATTTGAATTTGAAGTTTATTATACTTAGATTGAATATTTTAAAAGTTTAAATATCTTATTTTCTTATTTTTAGTCAAAAAAAGGGTTTTTAATTTGGAGAGGTTATTTGGCTTTCCGTTTGCCCTTTTTGTATGTTTCCTTTCTTTTTAAACATACACTTCTGTCAAATAGTCATTCGATTATAAGTTTTGCATAATTCATCACAATCAAATTGTTTTTTTAAAATTATTTAAAAATGTTTTAAACTTACCGTTGACGGTTTACTATTTTTTTGAAGTTTAAAGTTTATTGATATTAGGTCAATTTTAGTGTGTTTTTTAAAAAAATCAATAAAAACTGTCTAACTTTTGGTTTTTATCATCTTAAATTTTAGTTCAAAGGGAGTTTAATTGTTTTTAAATGTATTAAAAAGAAATGTATTATGAATTCATATTTTAATATCAAATCGTCTTCCCCTAATGATTGGAAATTTTATTTTTAAATAAATAGTAACTTTTTGGTTTTGTTTATTTTTTGAGTGCTTTACACTGGGACCAAGAATTTAAATAGGCTTTTGGTATATTTTGGCAGATCTTTTCAATGAATTTAATTCCCTATCTTTGTCTTTTTGCCTGCTGCCACTCTTGAGACTTGAATGTTTGTAATACCTTGAGATTTAAGACTTTCTTAATTTCCTTTATTCTTTTTAAAACCTGGTTTAATAATGTTAGTTTTATTTTTAGGGTTAAAAAATTTTTTGTACTTGTTTGAAAAAAAAATATAAGCTGATCTTTGTGCCTTTGCTGAAATAATTGCAGGGTTTTTCCTATTCTGTGTTTTAAATTTCGTTTTGGCTAACCCTTTCTGAAAAACCGTGTTTTATTTGGGTTTAAATCTGGTTATTTCTGTTTTTTAGCTCACACTCTTTTAAGTATTTACGAGACCTGTGTTTAAAACCCAAACTTGCCCCAATCAGATTTTGATTGCATTTCTTCCATCATTAATCTTTTTAAACCCGGGCCCTTTTTTTCCCTGAATGGGGAGTTCAGGGGGCAAATTTAGAACCCTCTTTTTGGGCTTTATGATGCTTAGGCAGAAACTTGTTTATTTAATATCCTTTTGAAAATTTTTTAAATTTGACTTAATTTTTTTCAAATTTACTGAAATGTTTTTGATGGTTTATTTAAAACTTTTAAGGGGGTTAAGAAGAAAAATTTGGAAAAAATTGGTCAGATCTTAAAAGGAAGCAGCATGAAGAAGATGGGGAAGAACCTCAAAGGTTAGATCCCCCGGGGTGGCGAAAAGGTAATTTTTCATCAAAGATAAAAGTCCCAAAAACATTCCAGCTCAAGTTCAAAACCCCGGCATTAGTAATCACAGAGCACCCCAGCAGCAAACACTCTTCTTCAAGCAAACATTGGTTAAGAAAAATGGGGAAAAAGGGAAGTAGTAGTAGGTTTAAAAATAAATGTGTTGTAAAATGTTTTTTTATTAAAAGTCCCTTTAAAAACCCAGTCAGATTTTTAAATTTAAAATTTAAAATTTTTTGATTGTTTTTGTGATGGCTTCCTGCTTAAGAATTTTACTAGGCTGTTGGTTATATCAAACATTCAGTAATAAACGTTTAGTAAATATCCAGTAGTCATTACCCAAAAAAACATGAAAGGGGCCCCCCTTGCGGGTTTCTTTCTATTTAAAACCCCAAACACAGTTAACTACACTGTCGCAGTGATTTTTTACCCCCCAGAAAATCATCTTGCGTGTTTTGGTGATAAATTTCATATATTCGTGGTTTTTTTGTTAAATATTTATGCATAAATATTTTTTATATTGTTATCTGCCAATATTCAGTTGTAACTCACAAACTGAAAAATTATTCTGCACTGAAAAGTTTTTACAAAAAAAAAAATTGTATCACTTATTTCTTCAAAAAAGTTTTAGATTTCAAATTAGATAAAAAGATTTGGTTTTAAAATTATCAAAAGAAACATTTTTTAAATTTATTGCTGTCAACGTCAAAACGGGAAAAAATTAAGTCAGAACAATTTTTGGGAAAAAACCCAAAAATTTAAAATCATTCGATTTTGACTTTTTTTTTTTAATTTGCAACAGATGCTATTTATTTATTTTTATTCAATAATAAATGCCGGGTTATGGAAAAATTTTAATATATTTTAGGATGATTTCTTAACTTTTTAATTTTCATACATTTTACCCGACCACGATGTAACAAGAGGGGAAAAAACAAAAACAGACACTCTTCTTCATCCGGGCCCAAACATAAATCAAAATTTTTTCAAAATACTTCCGAGATGGATCGTCATTCCTCTTTTCTCATATTTAAAATAAAGATAAAAATCCCCCATAATAAAAAACCTTTAATCTCATAAAGAAGTCGGGTGACGTGGAGATAGGCCCAAAACGAAAAAAACCAAGAAGTAAATTAAAGTTTATCTTATATTAATTTACAGCAATGGTCAATATTCAGATTTTTGTTGGGTTTTTTTTATTTTTCTGTTCTTTAAATTTTTTAGATGCATTATAATTTAATTTTCGTTACTAGTTAAAAAGTTATTTTTATCTGAAATAAAAAAATAGGCATCTAAAAACCATTCTATGTCCCAAAAGTTAAAGAAATGGGATAGTTTTAGTTTGGTAAAAAAAACTAACTTTTAACATTATTTTTAATTTTTAAACTTTTTAAATTGGATGTTTTAAAAGCTTTGTAGCAGAGATAAAAACAACTATAACCCCAAATTTTTTTAAAATTAAATCAAATAAAATTAATTTTTATTCTAACAAACTAGTATACAGTATAAACTTTGGAAAATGAGATTGTATTATTGTTTTAACGTGAAATTAAAAAAAATATTTTTATCAAATATTAGGGAATTATGGAACATTTTATTAGGAAACATAAAAAAATTTCCCCAAAACCCCTAAAACAAAAACACTATTATTTATTTGTTTTTATCTTTTTTGTTATTAGGCATACTAAAATATAATTTCTTTAATTTTTGCTCAAATAAAAAATGAAAAAGGACTTTTTGACCTGTAATTTTTTATTTTCCCGGGAACCCCATTAATTTAAGGGACTTAATTAACCCCAATAAAATATTATTTTTTTTGATCTTAGTTAAACCCAAAAAGGGGTTTTTACAAAGACTTCAAGAACATAAATGGTTTTTAAAACCTATTATAGAACTAAAGATAATTTTTAAAAAATGTATGGGAAAAAATTGACGCTTTTCTTGTACCTTACGATATGTACCTACAAAAAAGAGTTTTTTTGTTTTTCTCTTTAGAAAAAAATTTAAATCATTAAAAATTTTATTGGGGTTTTTTCTTTTAGTCTGATCTTTAAAATTTCCAAATGCATATCTTAAAATTAATTGGGTTTTTTTTCTTTTGTCTTTATGTATAAATTTTTATTTGCAATATTATAACCAAAAAATGTTAATTTTCTATTATACTTAAAACAATAAAAAAAACAACCCAAACATTTTAAATACTTTGTTTTTTTAAATTTTGATATTATTTTTTTAAATTTTCCCTAGTGTGTTATTTGAAAATATTTTATTACAGTTTGATTTTCTCTTGCAAGTAAAAAACTTTAAAACATTTTATATTATCTGTTTGTACATTATACCTATTTTTTTCCCAAAATATGTTTGCTTAAAATTTTAAAAAAATTAAACCTCTTATTGGTTTTTCATCTTTTAGTGTGCTTTTGGACTATGTTGTTTCAAATAAATCTAATCACAACTTTCTAAATATGTTTATTTTTTTTACTAACATCATAACTAATATTTTTAACCCAAAACATATCATTAAAAAGCCTAAAAGAAATTAACAAACCTTCACGGCTGCTGTAGGAGAGAGGAATGACGCACTGTGTCGCTGTGAATGTTTTAAACCCTTAGACATTTTAACTCAATTTAACCCTACTAAATTACCTCACTTTAGGCACTTTTGCATTTTAAGTGCCTCACCAAACCTAGATTTTCTATATATTTCAAAGGAATCTGACCGGTACATTTTGAAAACCCCCAAACAAAACTTTTAAAAATATGTTTTTTAAAATAACAAACATATGCTAGGCCGACCCCAAAAATTAATAAATTTTCAATAAAAAACGCGTCGATCCCCCCCAAACAAGTCAATTGGTTTTTTAGTTCAAGATATACCCTTATAGAAAAATTTAAAAAAAATGTATTTTTTATATATCTGAACCACTTTACCTTTCAAAAATACCAGGAAAATTCGGGAAAGTCTTTCTTGTACATCCAGGAAGTTACCTAGAAATTAAAGCATCGAATGCCCCCCCAAAAGACTCACCCCGTATTATTATTGTTTATTTATTTTTTTTTATTTAGATCACTTCGCTCTTTAAATTCTATCAATATTCAAGAGGCTTATCATGTCACTAGAAAAATTTCAGTAAAATTTTTTTGTTAATTTAAAATTTGGGGCAGTTGCAGGGATGGCTTGTTGGGTCAACAGGCGGCAATTATTTGATTAAAAATTATCTTTTTAAATTTCAAATTAAATTGATAGATGAAAATCGATTAAATATTCAATGTATATAAAATAAAAATATTTTTTTAATCAATTTTTCGGAAAATAAAATATATTTTAAAAACTAGATTAATTTTAAAACAATTTCATATTATCATTTTTAATTTTCAGGAAATGCAGTAATTATTTAATTCTTAGAGAATTGGTGCTTTGAATAAAATAAGCGCGGACCACTGGGCGTGTTAAGTTTCCTTTATAATTTTTAACATTCTCAAGATTGGTTATTACGGCCCACAAAAAAAAAAGTGGTGCCCTGCTGGGTTTGGACTAGGATTTTCCCGGCGATTTTTTCCGCTGAACGCGAATCTGAAGTCAAATGGGAGTCAAACAACAAAAGATCGAGAAAATCCCAACATTTACCGGCAGAAACCTGCTATACGGAATGTTTGAACTACGTATATAAACTATAAAAAGATATAAAAATTTCATGGAACAAAAAAAAAAAGAGCTTTTTAAATTTTAAAAAAAAAGTTATTTAACATTTTAAAAGATAAATAATAAAGGAGATATAAACGAAAATGTAATTTTGACAAAAAAATTCAGTCAAAAAAAAAAATGTCATTTTTTTAATAATAAATCATTTATTTTGTGTATTTGAATCCCAAATCCTTTTAAAAATTTTAGAAAAATCCAATTAAAAAATAATCTTTTTTTCCCGGTTTTATTGAAAAATCCTGGAAATTTGGTTTTTTGATTATAACTGAAAAATATTGTATTTAGACAAAAAGGTTTTTGACTTATTTATTTATTTATTCAGGTAGTACACTACAGAAAGTAAAACTTCTAAAAAGGTACAAATTCAGTTCCAAATTAAATATACAACTTCTATATACCCAACACTGCAACAAATACAAGATAAATTATTTATATTTTAAAAAACGCCTTCAACTTAAACTAATAAAAAATATATCACAGTCGAATAAAATCATTATATTTGTTTTAATTAACTTTTTTGCAAAAATATTTAAGCCGTAGTTTGTTCTGTGATACCTTTCATAGAATAATTTATGTGTTGTGTGTTTCTACCAGGAACTAAAAACAATATTAAACAACTTGGTTTTATTCTATATCCATTAATTTTCTTATACAAGGGGCAACACATGGGCCTTCGCCAGGGCAGCACGAGACGGGAAAAACCTTGTTGCATAAGGTACATTCTGGTAGGGAAAGTGATGCTTGTACAGGAGGTACTTAACTTAAAATCTGTTCTGAACTTTTCAATTCTATCTATGTGACAAGCATAACCCGGAGACCATATGACCCGAAAATACTCTAAAATACCCTACTAAGCAATTATAAATACTGAGTGAGTGCCCGAGTATCGCTGATATGCTTTGTGTTTCTCTTAATAAAACCCAGAAATCTATATCCCCTCAGAAAAATACTGTCAATATGTTGATTAAAAGTTAAATATTTGTGAATATTACACCGAGGTCATTAAAATGACCGATACATTTTTTTGATGACCGAGTCATTATTATCACCGTTCTGAGACGCTTATAGAAACTAATAGCCTTACACTTAGAAACATTAACATTCAAAAATTAGCTTCACACCACACAACCGAAAATTTTCGGTCAGACTGCAAATTCTGAGTCGTAGAAACAGTGCTAAAAAATTTCAAGTCATCCGCATAAAGCAAGCAGCGGGAAGTCTCAAAACAAGAGATGACATCGTTTATAAATAACGAAAACAGTATGGGACCGAGATGTGACCCCTCAGGAACCCCCAAAGTCACAAAAATTTCACGCGAGACAGAACCACAGACACTGACGTCACTGAGACAGATACGATTCAATCCATTTCAGGTAGTTACCTGAAATGCCGATATCACACAGTTTTTTTAACAATAAGGTATGACAAACACTCTCAAATGCCTTAGAGAGATCGGTATTAATGCAATTGACCTGCTCTCCAGACTCAACCGATGTAAAAAGAAAGTCCTGATACACTGCTAGGTTGGTCGCTGTAGATCGTCTCGAGAAGAAACCATGCTGCTCCGATATTATATAATTTTTGTAAGTGCCGAAGATCTCATCGGTAACCATAGACTCAAGAAGCTTAGGGATAGCAGAGAGCGAAGAACTCAAACTCAAAAAATGCTTTTTGTCTGAAGATGGAAACAATCTTATTGAAAAGCTGAAAATAAACATATTTTACTAGAATTTAACTAAAAGTGTGAAGCTAAATGAATAAAATATCACAAATAAAATCGCATACAAATTAAACATAGTCACAAAAAATAAACATGTTAAGTTATTTGCAAATGTCATAAAATAAAATGAAATAAAATAGTGGCATGTCATCCATCAAACATTAAAAATTAAAATAAAACATAACATATAACAATAATAATTATTATTGAAATTCCACGATAGTTAACTACCATCGTCCTATCGCCAGACTTGTATATAGGAATTAAATTTGAATATTTCTATGATGAAGGGAAACAGCCAGTGTCGAAAGATTCCTGGAAGAGGAGTTTTAAAGGAGCCAGGAGTGAACTGCAGCAATTTTTCAAAAGTATAGGAGGTATGCCGTCAGGGCCTGCGTTTTTAGAAACATCAAGAGACATTATTTTATTTCTAATTTCATTGACAGTAAAATCGTGAACAGATAAAAAGGATGAAAAATCAATAGGTGAAACCTTTGAAGTGTTCAAGCTCTGGTTAACTGAATAGCAAGATTGAAAATGTGTGGCAAAGGCATTGGCAATATCATTAGGATCACTAAGTGTCAAATTATCAAACCGAATAACATTTTGAAGTCCAGATGATCCCTTCAAATTTTTGACGTAAGACCAGAAATGCTTGATGTTCTCCGGAATCAGTAGTTCGGTATTTGTAATAAACTTCAAGTAACATATGTCTGTTCGAAATTTGACCTCGCGTCTAATGTCTCAGTAGGAGTCATAATCGTTCTGAAGACCCAATTGTTTAATTTTTTTATAAAGTTTATTTTTTTTGGCGATAAGTTTACGGAGGTCACGATCAAACCAAGAGGGATATTTCTTACCTATAATAGTTTTTTTTGGCACACAGATATCTATTCCTTCAAAGAGAACCGAGTAAAATCTTTCAGTTGCCAAATCGATATCGGAAATTGATGTAAGAAAACCCCAATCGGCATGGTTAAAAAAGTCATTTAAATCTACGAAGTTTGCATTATCGAACTGGTAGTAGGTAGATATGTTATTGTTTTTTAATTCCGGGACATCGTAAACATTGAAGTAACATTCAAGCGCAGGATGGTAAGGGTCAATGTTGATTAAAGAGTCGGAGCACACCAAAACCGAGGTCTCCTGAAATTCATCAGCAAAAACCAAGTCTAAAATTCGACCGAGACTGTTAGGGTGGGGATTGATTTGTTATAATTCTAAAAAGGCCATGGTATCCAACAACATCTCCACAGTAGGAGAGCGCAAGTCAGAAGGAATCAACAAATCATCCTCAAGTGTCCACCGAACATTGGGGAGGTTAAAGTCCCCGCACAAAACAAACTTATGATTATCATACTTGTTTCTTATAGATTCGTAGGTATTACAAAAATATTCATAACATTCCAGTGATGAGTTAGGAGGGATATATACGCAGCAGACGACAAACTTAGCTTAAACTGTACATAGTTCAATCCAGACATCCTCATAGAAGCTAGTAGCAGCAGTGTGAATAAGAAGAATTAAACCTGTTGGACGCCGCAATAAGAACTCCGCCACCACGTTCACATTCAAGCACTTCGTAGTTTCTGTCTCTGCGATAAACATAACTTAAATTAAAGGTCTTTTAAAAATACATTGTTTATGTACTATAATGTTTTGTGTTCGTTAATATCTGAAATTACGCCTTTTTTCGATTAATTGCTGTTTGACCCCCAATTTTGACTTCAAATTTGTGTTCAGTGGAAAAAAATACTCCAGAAAATCCTAGTCCGATACCCAGCAAAAACCACTTATTTTTTTTTAGGGGCCGGTGTAATTTATATATTTTTAAATATTAAACTGAATTCAAACCATTTCAAACCAATTAATTGACTAATTTCTAATAAAAGAATTTCTATGTTATCTAGTATTGGGTTCTGAGTTGATAGATATAGTCAGTACAGTTGTGGTAATAATGCCTAGTATACTAAACTTCCTTTCACTATTTTTTCTACTTTTACCTTGGATGCTAAGTTAAGATACTTCATACACTAACTACTTTTGTGTGCTAAGTTTATACTTAATACATAATCTAACCACTTGCTAAGTAGAATAACAGGGTAACAGTAATACCAACTCCGAAATAAATAATTCGACAAAAATTAATAAAACTTCTCGTAGAATTAAAAACAGGAATAAGTTCAAATTCTTTAACTCAGTAAACATTTAATTATTAATAAAACAAAACAATGTTTTGTTTCATAGGCATAAGGTTTTGTTTTATAGGCATAAAAGTAACAAAGAAAATTATAGAAATCCGTGTCAAGCGTCAATGTATCAGTAATAATGATAAATATGAGGGTAAATATATGCTGAGGTTATGATGTCACGTGATAAAAGACTAGAGACACGTAGTCTCACACCCCATACGTTACTTTGCATTTTGCAGCTGTTCATTTATAAAATTTAAAAAACTAAAACTTTTTTTGTTGATAAAATTGCAACGTGTATAAGAATTCTAAACATAATCCTAATTATGAAAAAAGTTATTTTATTTATCTTAATATAAAGATGATTTCAACACAAATTCGCCGCCCCAGAAAATTTGTCGTCTGGGACCCAAGTGCCCCTAGTCTAAATCCACTACCGAAACCAAGGTAGTTTCTTATAAATTTTATTCTGACAAGCAGTAGTGTTTAAAAGTATCTACTAAATTATTAATATGAAATACTATACTCCAATTATTTGTTTTTTAACAGGTGTATTTATAACTATAAGTATATGATCTCCACATATTCAACCTCTAAGTGTATGTACTTTAGCCCTCGATATGAGAGTTTTATAATGCCACTTTTATAAAATGGCTTTTAATTGGGCTGAAATATACCCATGTACAGATTTTGCGCGATATCATGATCGTCTTGAATTTTAAGATGCTCAATGCCTCTTCAAGCGTTCCGGAGATGAAAACCACAGGGTTATACAAGTTGGATTTGGAAGAACCTCCTGATGCATTTATAGTGAATTTGTTTGGTAGTGTGACGTCAGGCAGATCAAAATGGGCAATCATGTCTTTGATAATCTAAATACCCCAAAACGAGATCCACAAAAAAATTTTATTCAAATTGTCTGTTCTTAATTTTGCAATCCAGTAAGTATTTTTTAGACTACAAATTTAACTAACTAAAAAAAATGAAATTAAACAAAGCTTGTACTTTCTGAAAACAATTTATTTTGTATTTTTTAGAAGGACTTTAAAACAGAACACCTAGATCTAGATTTAAAATTTTAAAAAAATATATACAGGGTGTTTCTTAATAACATGCTAATATTTAAGGGGTTGATTCTTGGACCCATTTTAAGGAAAAAACTTTATATGAATGTATTTCGTAAACGTCTTATCTTTTAAGATACAGGGTGTTAAAATTTCCAACACCTGATATAATTCATTTCTTTGTGCGTTCATGGTAATTTTCTGTTACTATTCCAAAATGTATTTAGATTACCTTAATTTTATAATTTCAACGTTTAAAAGTTATCTTATTAAATAAATTATTGTTCAAAGTTACATACATCGTTTTTTCTCGTAATTGGTCCAATGAGATGCAAATAAGTAAATTTATTTTTTTTTATAGAAAAACGGTGAGTCGTACGAAAAAAAGTTAAGTAACCAAATTTGTTTTAAATTGACCGGGGACTCCAAAAATAATTTTTAATTTAGGAGAAAGAAGTGGTGTACTACTTTTTCCTTCAAAAATATCTAGCCGTCCAGTCCGGATGCCACTGTTGGAAATAAAAAAATGTTTTTTAGGTCAAAAAAGGCTCTTTAATGCATAAACGCCGTACACCAATTTTCATAAAAATATTTAAAGTGGTATGAAAATGACAATAAATTATTTTTTTTTCTTAAAATTTTAACACCCTGTATCTCAGAAGATAAGACTTTTAGAACATAAATTCATATGAAGTTTTTTTCTTAAAATGAGTCCAAGAATCATCCCCTTAAATATTAGCATGTTATTAAGAAACACCCTGTATATAGATATATAACAATAAGGTTATCTAATTTAACTCGCCCTTTACGCTTGGAATTGAGTTCATATTATTGCATACAGTAAGAATAAATAAAACTACAATAAAGCGTTTTATTATTTATTTATTAGAATAAATCAATATTATAAATAGAGTATTTTTCCATAAATTCACCATATTTAAGAACATAATAATTGAAGAGTTTATTGCTAATGTGAAATTCTTCGTCAGAATGGCTAAAACGTATATGTATATAGCACTTTTAAATATCACTTTTTTCAGTCACATTTTATTATAAAACGGAGCAGAGTTCAAGAACCTGGTGAAACGCACATCACAGTGTGAAAATTACAAAGTAAGTAAACACCAGTTTATCAAACGCAACCCAGCTAATATAAATTATACATTAATAAATAAAAAATATCCCTAATATAAAATAATATTGTATAAATCTCAAGGAAATCTACTTAAAACAATTATCACCAATTTATATATTTTTTTCTACTTCATTAACCGCTACCAGAAGGTTTTTTCTTCCTTCAATATCTTTTACACCTTGTTTTTGGAAATTACGCAGCTGATTTTCTAACTCATCTTTATTTTTATCATTGGCGTAATAAATTTTTATACAGGTGTGCAATAGGGGAATATATAGTTCCAATATATCGCTGTCACTAAAACAAAAATATACTGTAAGCATAAAGCGAGAGTACCTATTAGAACTGTACACCATTCCATCAATATAAGCGGTTCTAGCGTCCTCTTAAATAATATAAGTTGTCTTGTGCATCAGACAAGCACCAAAAATATAATCGACTTTAACAGTTCTATATAACCTATCAGACGGTTAACGATACCGCCGCGTCGCGACGAGAGATTCTCGTCTCCTCAAGGCGAGAGAATGTACGGCCAGACTTCAAAGACGTGCAGACTATTTAGAATTAGCTAAAAAAATATTTACATTTGTATTGCCCTTTATAGTTTGTCTCAAAGTATACCGTGTTAGCTTTTGCCTTTATTTATGGATTATACCTGACGACAACAATAAAAATGATCAGTAGGTATTAAAGGACAGAACATTAGGGACGGACTCTAATAAAATAAAGATTTATAATTTATTGTTTATTTAGGTAGGTATAATCCAAAAATTACATTAAGAAATTATATATATGCAAAGTTTTAATATATTTATAAAACAATATTATCTATACATAATTACATTTTTAATCTAAATATCAAAATCTCAATCTGTTTCACTAGCAGAGTCATCATTGAGATTTATGTTGTTTTGTATAGAAATGTAAGAGTCCTCAATTTTCATAATGTGCTGTACTGAATTTTTCCAGCTCTCAACTGGTATGTTAGTACTTACATTTTTTATCAAAATTATAACACTGGGACTTAAAGTAGGTGTAACATTTTCTGTTCTGATCTTTGATTTTACTTGGTTCCACAAATGCTCTATGGGGTTAAACATACAGTGATACGGAGGAAGACGTAAGACAGTATGCCCAGGCTGTTCAGCCAAATTATCACATACATATTGTTTTTTAATTGCATATGAATTTAGGACTTCCAAAAGTTGCACTTTTATTTAACTGGATTCAAAATAAATATTATTTTCTAACAAATATTCCTGGATTTCAGTTTTTGAACTTGATATAGCTGGTGCTTTGTGTAGCAGACGGCTGTTGTAGCTTGCGTTATCCATGACAATAACACTTGTTTGGAATATTTTTTAAAAGATAATTTTAAAACCAGTTTGCAAAAAGTTCTGCACTTTTATCCTCATGATAATCGAAGCTAGAATTTTCTTTGCAGACAACAGCAAACAATGGTAATGCGTTTTCCTTTATTTGAAGGTGCTTTCGTCTGACAGTTTTGACTGGAATCAACCCATCCTTTGGATACTGTGTCGTGTGTATCGAACCATGTTTCATCAAGGTAAATAATGGATCTGTTTTCTAACCTATATCTTTTAATTTCTTAAAGGTAATTAAATCCCCAAGTGCGTAATCTGTGCGATTCCATTACTACTTGTCTTTTGTCTATTTTGCGGTATTTAAATCCCATTTTACACACAACTCTATGGAGGGTGTCACATCTAATATTTATATTGGTTTCGTCTTCGTCTAGCTTCTTTTTCAGTTTATCCACGGTAGGAACAACTCCCCTTCATAAAGACAATATATTTTCCTTCTTATTAGGTCCTGATCACTACTGTCTATACGGTGAGATTGAAAATCACTACGTTTTTTCTTTTGTTCAATTCTTCACTAATAATAAAATCCCTTATTGATGATATTGGACTTTTTGTAAATAGACAGGTTTCTTTTAAAGCTTCTTGTTTAATTAGTCCTCTACTGATTAAAGTTTCATACACATTTTTCACAACCTGTTTTGCATCTAATGACAAATGATTTCGACGCGACATAGTTATACGTAAAACAACTTTTTCGAAAGGGTTATTCAACACTGTCACTAAAATAATAGCCGAAATATTTATATACCTAATGGTCAATACTCAAAAAATACCTGGCCCACCCCTGCCATTATGAAATAATGGGTTTACCCAATAACAATAGGTAATAAAATCGTTAAAGGTTTATTGGAGTATTGTCTGCCAAAAGCCATAGCGATATACTTTGAGACAGACTATACCACTTACTTCTGTAGGACAGGATTTTCTTCACTTGTATAATATGTTAAAAATAAGTATCGGAATAGACTCAGCAGTGTGGAAGATGGTCTCTGTTTGAGACTGAACAATATTAAACTAGATATTGCCATGTTGGCTTTGAATCACCAAGTGTAGTCCTCTCATTAACATTTTTTAGTATGTGGGGTAAGGCTCTATATGTTTGATAATTTGAGTTAAGTAAAATTAAAACTGCAAATAATTTTCTAAAATAGACATGTAATAAGTAAAGCAGCCTTTTTCACCACTAAGTGGTACATGGAAGATTTACGTCCTGCTAATTGGTACTCCTAGAAAAAAGATTGGTAAACTGCTCTAGATCAGGGATAGTAACACATATGGGAAAAAATTATGAGCTAATTTAAAAGTAAGATTTAAAAATAGAATATATTAAACAATAAGTAAATATACACTAGGTGATTTAATACTGCATTGTTAGGAACCATGAATAAAAAAGATTACAAACAAAAATTGTTTGCCACTTTATCTTGTTGTTTAGATAAATTTTCAAAAAAAATTGGCCAGACTAACAGATACTTGAACACATATTATTTTTTGAGTTCGTCTCCAGGGTTAATTTATTAAGGGACCCGACGCGTTTTGGTTAAACAACCATTATCGGGTCAGTTTTATATATCACTTTGGCACATGGTAGTCCGCGTCAAAACACCAAAAACATACATTTCACCAAAGTTCACAACACTAATTAAGGACTAGCAATAACCAAAACAGTAAATTATAAACATTCAGTTTCCAATCAGTCAATTTCTACATTTCAGTATTTCAGTACTTTTTTGGCTATTTTAATTTTACTTTACACTATCAAACATGAAAAGTCTTACATCACATACTAAAAAATGAGAAGGCTGAGCTTGGCGATTCAAAGCCATGAAAATATCTGGTTTAATATTGTTTGGTCTCAGAGATCATCTTCCACACTGCTGAGTCTTTTCCGTTTTCCGATACTTATTTTTATTATATCCAAGTGAAGAAAATCCTGTCCCAGAGAAGTAGGTCGTGAAAGGCAATACAAATTTAACTGCTTTCTTAGCTAATTCTGAATAGTCTGGACGCCTTTGAAAATTTCGGCCATATTGGAAAAGGTTTGCTTCAGTTCCTCATCACAGAACATCTTTCCTAATGTTTATGCAATTACTACAATTAAATATGTAGTACATTTAGAGAAAATTATCGCCACATTTTATGTTATAAACAATGTTAGAAAGTTGATGTTCATTTGTAGTGTCCTGAAGTCGGTAATAAAAAGAGCCCAGTTTTCTTATGTTGTAATTAGCTATTAAAATATTTTGGTTTTTAAACAAATTAGTAATCATGGGATTTAATCCTTCAATATACTGCAACTTTAAATATCTCTTGAGTTCTTCGCCTTCATTCGTTTATCATTTGGTTTTTTAGATATTCTATTATAATTTATACTGTTAGAGAAGAGGATATTGATTAATGATGTAGGGTAATATTATTAAGTATATTTTTTAAGCTCTGGAAATTAAAAATGAAAAAGGGGGACATATTCTTATAATTCTATGTTTGAGGGCTAAAATGGTGTAAATATTTTGTTTATAGGGGTAATAGGGTGAATATGGTATGTATCTACCAAAACTAGACTTTTTTGTATACTAATCCAGAATTATACTATTCTTTTGGGTTCTAATTAATCTGGTGTCCAAAAAAGGCACTGATTAAGCTCTCCTCCTCCTCTTTAGTAAAAATTAAATTATTGTTAAATGTATTAAATATATTAAGGGTTGACTGGATTTTATTTTTTGGTCGAGCAACAAGCAAATCATCTACATACTGAAAAGGGACTGAAAATTGAAAATAAATCTTTTTAACTATATAATAAAGTAACTTATTCTTAACTATTTCAGCAGTTATAGGGAAAGCTGCACTTCCAATTGGTAGTCCTTTTATCTGCTGAAAGAAATTGTTTTGGAAAGAAAAAAATGTGTTATCATACAAGAAACAATTCTTTTAAATTACTCTTGTGGTATTATACTATGATATCATATCATGTTGAAATGTTCTTCCAAAATGTCTAGAACAAAGTCCAGTGGTATGTTTGTAAAAAGAGAAGTCACATCAAAAGATACAAGAACAAAACCTTGAGATAATGATTGCCATAATTGTGCCGAAAATTTACACAATATTTATTTTGTGTATTACACATTCAATAATCCTTCCTAGAATTTTCCTAAAAATATTCACAATAAGAATATTAAAGAACAATATCATCATCAATATCTGAAAGAATTTTAAGAACATAAACACCTTTTTTTATTCATTAATTTTCTACCTTTCCAGGTTAAACTAATCCAATGACAGCTGTTTACAAAATTAGTATTTGTGTACATGAGCATCACATAAATGTACTTGTTAAAACAAATAAATATTTCATTTATATCATAAATTTAAAACATTGCTCTTTAAAATTTTATATTTTTTAAAGTAAAATTTAAATTATTTTAATTTTTATATACCTATTACTTATGCTATAAACACTTATTTTTTCATATCTTAATAATGATGGCATTGATAGCGTTTTTATTATTTTAAAAGTATTTTTTAGTTCAATTTTTCCTTTGGCAAAAAAACCCAAAAAATATGGTTTATGCTAATCCCATATTTACTGTTCCCCTACCTTACCCTTACAGATTTATATTTGCATTTGTTTCTAAAAGGTCTTACCTCACACCATCAAATCTGTATAAAGCTAATTCAGCCCATTTTAAAGAATGAAGTGAGCCTGGAATTTCTGCTGAGCATGCTACCAGTCTGCACAAAGTAAGTAGGACAGCATGTGATCTATCTGAAAAAATCTAAAAGATAAATACAAATTATTCTTGCTTTGTCTGAATATCTTTAGTACATTAAAACATTGACTTTTCTACTTCTGTAAATAACTTATTCATCAAATTTTGGCGACATACCCCATTAAAAATTGTTAGGACAGTTAACATACCGGTTTATTTTGGCAAGAAGCGGTAACCTAGGGGAAGGACTTATGACATCAGTATTAAAGTCATTATTTTTTACCCAGTATCTACCGCTATCGCCACTAATCAGGAGGACCGTTAATAAGGGTTATGTCAAGTGTCAAATTAAAATAATGGAGGATTCGCGACTTTTCTATTGCTTTGGTTCTTGTGATGCTTTTGCTAGGGTTGACACTATTTGGATTGCAGATTTTTCGATTTATTAGTTAATTCTCAAATGGATTAATTAGTGCAATTATATTTTAATCATAAAGGAAAAGATTTACTTGTTACAGTTGACTTGAAAACAGCTAATATCTTTTTAAATGGAAAATTTGGTTTATATATTATCTTTTCATTTTATTTCTTAACTCTCCAAAGACCTTACATTTGGATTTAAACAAAAAGTGTATTAAACGATTAGTATGTAAGTTGACACACGCGTGACATACAAAAACGGCGGGTTAAACATGGTTAGAATGATGGGGGAAAGAACTGCTATCAACCAGTAGTTAAAAACGGTATGTCGCAAAATAGAACCCTTATTATCTTGTTGAAACAAACTATATGACATATACAGAAAATAAAAATTTATATTCTTGCATCAATGGTAAAAAATCATATGTTACTAACTGTCTGAACCACATAACTTTCATTTTATAGCAGTGCACATTGTACTTATTTTTCTCATGTAAAAGTTTGTTAATGTAGGTTGTAACCTATCAGAATTTAGGAAATTAATAGAAAGAAAATGCTTTACTCATACGGTCACATAATTTAAGAAGTGATAAATGCCTGCTACTGTAGTGCTATATTCTAATAAAAGAAACCATTGTCAAAATACTTATGTCCTGTTTGGTGTGTAAACTACATAACGATTTAACTTTTGGCTGTGTTAACAACCTACTGTTAGGGTATTTAAATCCTTTTTTTTGTAGTTCTACTTTTTTACAATCTTAGTTCTGCTGTAACCATATTCTTTTTAAATGGGTTCTGGAAGTGCCTACCACTCTACCTACCATCCATATACTTACCTTATTAAGAAGTTTAAAAATGTTTTCTAATATTTGATATGCTTCTTGATAGTTTTTTTCATCCAACAATTCTTTAGCATGGGTTAGTTCAGGTTCCTGTAAAAATATAAGCATTGATTTTGAAGTTCTGAGTTTACTTTCACTTGAGACATGCTTCAGTAAAGATTCAAATCTAGTGCTTCTAGAAGAAATAAGTTCATTGTCAAAGTTGCCAGTAAGGACTTTTTTTGGAAAAAGCACATTTGCCATTAGAGATGGAAATTCTTTTTTAAGTGCAAAAAAGAGATTTGAAAACTGAGTATATCGTCTTTCTATCACGGAGGGACTTAGGTCGTCACTTCCAGAAATATATCGTATTTGCAGTGTATATATAACATATTTCTTGTCTTCTTCCTCTGAGATTCGAGCAGAAATTATTTCAAATATCAAACCCTGTTTATCTGTGCCTAAAAATAAATACATT
>JAHBCN010006779.1:0-47058 GCA_019359885.1 Listronotus oregonensis
CAGCAATTTCTCTTGGCGACTTTTATTATGATTTTTTTTCTCAAATCTATCGACCAATATCTTATGAGATATGGCCGCTCGCTACACTTAACTGATCACCCTGTACATGTAACATGTTTTTAAATTTTGTTAACTTTTTACAATCTCTATGTACTATTTCACCCTTTTCCAATCAAACTGATTAACTTAAAACGCCCGGGATCTTTCTTGCACCAATCGCAAAATTTTATTAAACAAATCCAAGACGAACTCCTGTTGATTAGCAGAATTCCATGCAATCAAAAACCAAACGTTGGAATTTAATTCCATTCTAATGAAGCCAAATAGCATTTTTAGTGATTTTTTTTACCTATTTTGACAGTTATTTTTAAAGGTGGTTTAAATAATATTGAATTTAAAGACAAACCTGTCACTAAAGATCTTAAGAGTGAATTTACGCTACACCTTAGGGGTAGGGCGAAAGGACGCGGAGACGGTGGGCGGAGACTAACAAACTCCCACTACAACAATTTTCGTATAGCCTCATTAAAAATATTATATTTTATTTAGGTTCTTCCAAATTCTGTGTATCGACGCGATGTTGTTTCCGATTGCAAGCCTACAGGAGATAACGTTTTTCGGTAACTATTTTTCACTTAAATGACATAAATTATAAACCATTTTAAAGGTAAGGAAATAATCTATGCCTCTGCTGTAACGGATTTTTGAAATATGAGTCGAGTTAAAAAAAATAGTATCTAAACATAACCAATTTTAGGGTGACTTTCACTTAAAGAAATTTTAAAAACTAAATCAAAATTTAAAAAACTATTACGGCAGAAACCTAGATTTAAGTGTTGGCTTTCATATAGTTTTTAAAAATTATCGATAACTTATACCGTTTTTGAGAGAAACATTATGCTCCGAACCCCAAATTTGGTCCAATTTTCGCAGCGCGAATGGACTTAATAAAAGAAATCATCATTTGGTTTTTTCATTAACATCTTTCAAGTCAATTTAGCAGAAGTTTTGGTTCTTTAAATTCAATATTTGTTAAAATAACCTCAAGTAATCTCACAAATAACGCGAAAATCATTGATTAACAGCTTTTAGGATCTATAATCGTTTCATCCCAATTTGAAAAAAGCAAAAAACAATATTATTGTCTAACATTAACCTAAAATTAAAAAAGAACAAAGAAAAGAATCAAAGATAAGAAATGTATATATAGATAGACTATTTATAAATAAAACACAAATAACTTCGAATTTGTGCACCAGACATACATTCGACAACAAAAATATATTTAAAAAAATAAACAAAATCGGAACCACCAACTTGAAAAATCATAATAAGTAAACAAGTTAGGCCTTTTTACAGAAAAAAAAAATCATCAATATTTAAGTAACAGTTAATATTTAAAACCACAGATTTTTTTTTGGTATAATACAAAAAACAACTAAGTATTTTTATACCCATCGAAGTTTCACCAAACTCCAATTATTACCTACTAACGTTCTAAGTAAGTTTACAGTAAAACTCATGCAGGTACACATCACGTGACTAATTAAGATCAATTTTACAACGTCCTGTCGTACGCGTATCGCTTGTAGTATGCACGCGCCACTCCATATACAGGGTGTCCCAAAAGTAATGGGACACAGAGCAACAGCAGATTCCTTAGGTCAAAATAATGCAATTTACGTAAACTTGCCTTATCCGAAAGTTAATAATAACAAAGATACAGGGTGTTAAACTTTTAATTTTGCTTTCGTTTTTTTTAATAATTCTTTAACCAAATGACCTAGCGGTACAAAATTTGGGATCTGGGGTTTTTTGAGGCGAGAAATTTAAATTTGTCCACGCTTTTGATTTTGCTACTAGGGGCGCCAGCTACGGCCTACCTCACTTGTTTTAAATGTCGTAACTTTTTTAGGCTTAGAATATTGACCTGTTTATTAAAAAATAAGTTATTATAAATCCATCTGCATCAAATATGTATACTTTATTTAAGTCTCTAGGAGCAGCCGTTCTCGAGATAAACGCACTTTAAAGGATCTTGCAATTTTTTTATGGAAAATAAATTTTATCCAATTGTTTTTAAACTTTGCATAGTGATAGTTCTAAACACGCTGATCATAGGTCTTCCAGGGCACAAATCCCGAAAACGCCTCCAACCCTCCCAAAATCACCCTCAAAAGTCCCCAAATCCCAGTGACGTTTGAGGGTGATTTTGGGGGGGTTGGAGGAGGTACACCAAACAAAAATTTTGTTTGGTGTACTTACAGATGTGCTTGTGCAAAGGGGCACAAAACACCATTTATGTTGTGATTCGTACATATTACCTATTCAAACAGCTATGAATGTTCCTTGATATTAACAGCAACTTAAATTTTTTTGACTGTAGCTACGTAAACAATGCCATAATAAAATTAAACCTCGCTTAAAAGGTGACAATGTATTAGAAACACGAATAACGCTTTTCTGTTTATATGCGCTGTGGCGTCAGACAGCAGCGGCTTTTGGAATGCTTGTTTTGGCGCCAATTCTTGGCGTTTGAATATTAAAGGGCAGTTTTTGCTTGAAATATGTGTTTTTTTTTAGGTTACTATATGCATAAATGCTATCATTTTATAGGTTTTCCTAAAAACGTGAATATACCCAATTGTAAAATTGACCTTAACTCTAACCTAGACGTCACGTGATTTAAGATTTGAGTTCCCCGTGTAAGTTTCAAGATCACTTTTTCGATATACATGATTCATCTAAATAGAAAGTTGCTTAATAACACTTTTTTCGGCTTTCGAGAGACTTCTCACTGTATATCGCAAAGATATTTTTAAATTTTCAATATCTAAGCAAATTATGTCCCCGATAAAAGTTTCGGTAAACTTCGTTCTGATATAACAAGTTATTTAAAAATATATATACCGCCGACTTGATTTACTTTTCAGGAAATTCAACGGCTCTATTAAATTTTGTTCTTTGCTTTTCACAGGAATGTTAAATTATTTATGGACTTTTTCGTCCCCATTTCCCTGCTCGTTTTTTATTATCATAATTTAAAGTCAAAGTCCAAAGTGTCAAAGTCCTTTGACATGATATGTAGGATTTCGTATAATAAAATCTTTGAGTTTTTGCCTCCAAAATTAAGGGTTAAAAATTAAATTGTAGGTAAACAAACCTCGACGGAAAAACTATAAGTAAGTCACACAGAAAATTTCTGCAAACTAATATACTTACTCGAGGCACTTATGACACGAAGTAGGCTTAAAACAAAGTCTACATTATTTTAAGTCTTGACATAAGCAATTGCAAGTCGATACTGAACCACGACAATGCTTCGTCCCATACGGCGCTGCAAACAAATCGATATTTAGAGCAGTCGAAGATGAAATTATTGAAACATCCACCTTGCAGTCCCGACCTATTACCATGTGACTTTTTTTTGTTCTCAAAACCTAAAGATAAAATGCGTGGTACATGTTTTTTAAATCCGAATGAAGCTGTTTCTGCGTTTGAAAACCTCGTTTCGGAAGTGACCCAGGAAAAATGCCATTCATGTTTTACTGATTGCTTTTATCGAATGAATAAATGTGTTAAGTTAAAAGGAGAATATTTTAAAAAACAATAAAACAATTTTTTTTCACAAATAAGTTGTATTTTATATAGTTTGCAAAAATTTTCGGTGCGACCTCTTGACCAGCAATGAAGCATTTTCCGCCTCGGATCGTAATATACTATTAATTTTGCTTACATCTGATTTTAGGCCGTGTATTAGAATATCTGATTATTTTCACTTTTGTGGTTTTAACTTCAGTTTTCTAAAATGTGTCTATATTAAAAATAGAAAAAAAACTGGTATGCATATACCCATTACACAATACAGTCTGTACTCCGAAACTGACGTTTAACTACAACGAAACCAAAACCAAAAAGTCCTATAAACCTTTTTTTATTTAAATAAAGACGAGTCGACAGGACTTTCTAGTTCTAGTTCAATACGTTTTCCTAAAAATTACTTCAAGTCTCCCAAAAAAAATGTTAGCTCTTTTTTGGGTATATAGTCTCTGCGGCGTAGAAAAAAAAATGTTACAAAGCAAAAATCTATTAGGATTGCCTTATAAGTCCACTTAAAAAAAAGTTATTTTACAAAAAAGGTATCGCTGATCTTCTAATATTAGTTGAACGAATCCAGGTCCTGAAATATGACATAAAAAATGTTTCAGTGTGTTAAATACAGTAATTTTCGGTGATACTATCGACAACCAGAGTCAGGAAGTTGAAAGAATGTGAGAAAATATTAAAGTGTCTGTTACTTAGTAGAATAATTTTGCTAAACTAGACTTAAAATATTTTTTACTTAAAAGTGACAAAAACAATTATAGATTTTATTATAGACACACAAAACAATGCCAAATTTTTGGTAATTTGGTTTAGACGCTCGCTTATTCGAGCGGGCTTCCATCGAGCGAAAATCAAGGAAGTTTAAAGGTGTATGGAAGCCCAATGCTATTCGATCAAAAAATGTCCAGCCCAGTATGAAAATAACCGTCAGAGTTGGCCCCGCCGATTTTGCGCAATACTGAAATTCCACGAAATAATTTAATGTGTTGCCTACTTACACACTGATAAATCGGTGTGTAGTTAGGCAACACATTATACTCTTATGAGAGCCGTATTAGTTTCGATTGTTTTGCTTTGTGTGATTATATTTTGTGGTTGCAGAAGTTTTTTGGATTGATAAAAACCTTCTTATTTTAGTGATTAGTGTTTATTAAATTGTGACTATAATTTTGTGTTTATTGTTTGTTACTTATAATATCGTAACCAAATGTGTAGAGTTGTATGGTTTTGTCTTGCAAATCTAAGAGTAACATACCCGGCATTTTTTACTTTAGGTTAGTATTTCTTAAATTTAAATTAGGTGCTTCTTATGAGACGTAACGTTAGGTAACCGAATAAATAATAATATATCAATTATGAATAATAGAAAATGAAAATTTCATAGAAATACAGTGAGAAAAGTAGGCAATCTTAACTATCTTTTAGATGATTTCCACAATGTTTGTGTATTTCTATGGATTATTAAAAAGAAATAAGGTTTACATTTAGGTACTTTTATTTCATTTAATAATTTAGTACATTCTTTTAAAGGATCAAAATTATTAATTACTGGGCAGACCAGGCAAATTTTAATATATACAAGTCCCTCTAATTGAATGAAAGAAAGTACAATTTTATGCTAAAGTTCCTTTTTGCGTTTTCTGTATTTGTTTAAAAAGAAATTAGATTTTTGGTTTCTTAAACTTACATTATCAACTTGTTAAGCTCGACATAATGTAGACACATAATATTTAACGGTTACTGTTACAATGGATACCTAGGTACCAAAGGATACTAAAGATTTTTAACCACTGTTATTCTGTCTCATGAATGCTTGTTATTAGTGAAAAGTATATGCCTAAAAAGCAGTTATAAAATTTTTCACTTTTTAATGTACAACCACAATCTTAGGATTAGATTAAACTCATTTACACTATCTTGCACTTCTTTTATCACAAAATTGGTGATAAGTACATGAAACTATCATACAATGTTTGAAATTTATTTTTAAAAATTGTGTTTTTATTTATTTACAAAGCTTTTTGGTAAAAATACAAAACTCCCAAAAATATCGACCATTTAAATAGAAGGTTGTAAAGAGGCGCCATCTATTCTTTCCATATTATATCAGATGATATAAAATCCAATATTACACAATAATTTTAAATATTCTATGGTTGTATCGTTTAATAACCAACAATTTTGTGCAAAAAATAAAAAAAAAAAACAGTAAATGCTTGAATTTGACTTTTGATGATGTCATCTTTATAGATAGTAACAAAGAATTATGGAAGTCCGGCTCTGACCTACTATTCATTGCGCAAACTCCGCGGGCCAAACCCCGATTCCCACTGCCCTGCACGCCTGGACAATTTTTGTTCTACAGTATTGGGCTTCCATACACCTTAAACTTCCTTGGAGAAAATACGTTCACATGCTGCTATACCGGGTGGCACGTCGCCGAGCGAAACATAGGAAATCCCATATAAATTTTAAGGGGGTCAATTATTGGCTCCCCTGTACATTTTACACAAAAAAAGTAAGACAACTTTTTGAAGAGACCAATCTGACAAACCCTCGTGACGATTCAAAAAATTTTAATAAGCGAATCTTGAATTATTCAATTAAGTGTAATTGCAAAATTACCAAATTTTCGGTTCAGGTAAAACCAAACGGACACCAGTAAAATGAATATTGTCCCTGACATGAGGAAAAGTGTCAATAAATCAGTGACAGTCGGTATTTGAAAAAAATATGAATTATTCAATCGACGAAAAAGTATCCATAATTAAGTGGCATTATGCGGGAAACAGTTTTAGAGCAGTGTATGAAATGTTTTCAGTTTATTTCCCCACCAAGCCCATTTTGTCCATTTCAACTAGTAAACGTATTGTCAGTAAGTTCGAGTCCAAAGGTACCGTAATAAATATTTGTAAATGTTCAACTCAGGATATCGAAAATAAAGCCGAAGAAAGAGAGAACAGAGATCTTAATATTCTACTGAGTGTGGAGGAAAACAAAATGGTTAGTACGAGGGTTCTTGGGCAAGAGGTAAATAAATATCATACAACGGTATTGCGCACTTTGAAAAAACACAAATATTCGTATAAATTCGAAAAATATCAAGAGCTGCAGGAAGGAGATGAAGAGCAAAAAATGGCATTTTGTTTTGAAATGATGGAAAGAGCAAATAACGATAGAAATTTTTTACGAAATATTTATTTTACCTATGAATGTACATTCACCCTCAACAATGAACCAAATGTTCAGAATTGCAGAGAATGGAGTCAAGAAAATTAACATCGCTTTGTTTGTTTTTTATTGGACACGATATCATTGGACCCATTTTTTATGAACTATAACATGACAGCAGAAATCTTTTTGGACTTATTTCAAAATCAAACCGGACCCGCCTTGGAAGAAGTTGTTCGGGAAGATCAAATGATCTGGTACCAAATGATGGTTGATGTGTACATCGCTTATCCCAACAACTACAAATGTATTTTTAATTAAATTTTAATTCGCCAAAGTAAACATTAACATAACTAAAATTTTATTATTATACAGCAAAAAAAATATTGTTATTGCAACGAATTTGGCATATTTTCAACGAAATAATTCCTAATTACTGTTACCATTGTTCCAGGTTTGGCAACAGTGTTCGTTTATATAGCAGTGTGTGAACGTATTTTCTCAGCAAGCGTCCAAACCTATTATCAAAAAATGTAGCATTGTTGTGTGCGTTTATAGTGAAAACTAAAAGTGTCTTTGCTTACAATATTAAGACATTTAAATACAGTTTTATACAACAAAACTGATACAACACTACGATTCTATATTCCCTTCCAACTTCCAAATTGTGTTTTAAAAATAGAGTTGTGATTTAACTCCAAAGCATTTAAAAGTAAATAGCGTTTATTTTAAAATATTAGATAAATTATCATTAATATAATATTATTATTACACATATTTAAATAACAAGATAAGAAATAATAAAATTAATAACAGAGTGGTTGACAATCGTCAAAGGTGAGACTTACTGTATCGGCCCTGTCGGGAAACAGTTTTTTGTACATTTGTTCGATCAGTGCTCTCCTGCAAAATAATTATAAACGGGGAAGAAAAAAAAAAAAATTTTTTTTTTAAAAAAAAAATTTTTTTTTTTTTGGGCCCCTTTTTAAAAAAACCCCCCAAAAAAAAGGGGTTCCAAAAAAAAAACCCTTTTTTAAAAAAATTTTTAAAAAAAAATTTTTTAAAAAATTTTTTTTAAAAAAAAAATTTTTTTTAAAAAATTTTTTAAAGTTTTTTTTCCCCCGGGGGAAAAAAAAAAATTAAAAAATTTTTTAATTTAAGTTTTTCCCTAAAAAAAAAAAATTTTTTTTAAAAAAATTTAAATTTTTTTTTTAAAAAAAAAAAATTTTAAAAAGGGTTTAAAAAAAAATTTTTTTAAAAAAAATTTTTTTTAAAAAATTTTAAAAAAAAAATTTTTCCTTTTTTTTAAAATTTTAATTTTGGTTTTAAACTTCCCAAAAAAAAAAATTTTTTTTAATTTTTTTCAAAAAAAAAAATTTTTAAACCAAGAAACAAAACCCTTTTTTTTTTTCCTTTTTTAAAAAAATTTTAAATTTTTTTTTAAAAAAAAAAAACTTTTTTATTTTTTAAATTTTTTTTTTTTTGGGTTTTTTTTTAAAAAAAAAAAAAAAATTTTTTTTTTTTTTTTTTTTCCCTTTTTTTTTTGGGTTTTTTTTTTTTAAAAGGGGGGGTTTTAAAATTTTTTAAAATTTTTCCCCAAAACAAAAGGGTTTTTTTTGGGCCCCCGGAAAAAAAGGGGCCCCCCCCCCAAAAAAAAAAAAGGAAAAAAAAAACCCCCAAAAAATTTTTTTTTAAAAAATTTTTTGTAATTTTTTTTTAAATTTTTTTTTTTTAAAAAATTGAAAATTTTTCCCCTTTTTTTTTTTTTTTCCCCAAAAAAATTTTTTTTTTAAAAAAAAAGTTTTTAAAAAAAAAAAAAAAAAATTTTTTAAAAAAAATTGGGGAAAAATTTTTAAAAAATTTTTAAAAATTTTTTTTTTTAATTTTTTCCCCAAAAAAAAAATTTTTTAAAAATTTCAAAAAAAAATTTTTTTAAAAAAAAAAAATTTTTTGTTTTTTTCCTTTTTTTTAAAAAAAATTTTTTCAAAAAAAAAAAAAAAAAAAAATTTTTTTTTAAAATTTTTTGGGAAAAAATTTAATTTTTTTTTAAAAAAAATTTTTTTAAAAAAAAAAAAAAAAAAAATTTTTTTTTTTGGGGGTTAAATTTTTTTTTAAAAAATTTTTTTTGGAAAAAAAAAAAAAAAAAAAAAAAAAATTTTTTTTAAAATTTTTTTTTTTTTTTTTTTTTAAAAATTTTTTCCTTTTTTTGGTAAAAAAGGAAAAAAAAGGTTTTGGGGAATTTTGGATTTTTTTTTTTTTAAAAAAAAAAAAAATTTTTTAAATTTTTTAAAAATTTTTAAAAATTTTCCTTTTTAAAAACCCGGGGGGAAAAATTAAAAAAAAATTTTAAAAAAAAATTTTTACCCCAAAAAAAAAAAAAACCCCCCAAATTTCCCCCCCCCCCCTTTTTTTTAAAAAAAAAAAAAATTTAAAAAAAAAAAGGTTTTTTTTCCCCAAAAAAAAAAATTTTTTTTTTGGGGAAAAAACCAAAATTCAAAAATTTTTTAGATTCAAAAGAGTTAACCCCCCAAATTTTGAAAATTTAAAAAATTTAAAAACATTTTTTCCCCTTTTTGAAAAAAAAGAAGGTAAAAATTTTTAGTAATTTTCCCTTTTTTTTAATTTTGTTAAAAAATTTTTATTTTTTTGTTATTTTTTGGAAACCGAAAAACTTTCCCTTCCAAAACTTGGGGAAGAAAAGGGTTTTTTTTTTTCCCTTTTAAAAATTGGGTTTTTGATTATACCCATCTTTTTGGTTCTGTAAATCAATTTTAGTTACCCTTTTGGGCATTTTTTAAAAACCCCCTTTTAAAAACCCTTTTAACAAATTTTTTGGGTTTTTCATTATTTTTTTTTTGGAATTGGCAACAATTTTGGGGAAAGGTATTATTTTAAAATTTTTAAAAATTATTTATTAAAAATTAAAATTGTAAAAAAATAAAAGGGCAGAAAAATTAAGTAAAAGGGGGAAAAAATTGTTAAAACATTTCCAACTGCTAGTTGAAAATTAGAAAAAAGAAAAAAATGGATAAATGCACGCAGACAAAAGGTGACTGAATTCAAATTTCCCGCTTAACCGAATGACTTTCGGGTTTCGGGTTTATCCGAACAACTTTTGAATTTGATGTAACAAAGGAAAAACTTACTTGTTTCTTGCCGTGTACCGTTTGTTCCGGTCTTTCTCTAAAGTTTTTTAATAATTCACAAGTTTTTAAAAGAAAAACGTTATTTGTAATAAACTAATTAATCAAGGAGTGTCTGCAGAACTGACTTTAGTGTCTGTGTAGTCTTCTGTAATTGTGTAGAGAGAAAATGGCTATAAAGCCTTCATGTAAGTAAGCATATATTAGTGTTAAGTATATTGAAAAATCCTGTTTGTCAGGTGATTTTTTACTTATTGGGCCTAATGCCGATTTTTGTCGGAGCCCGCTAGTTTTTCAGTTATGACGCCACACTGGCATAACCTTAAAACTGCATAAACATTCCTAAAATTCCGCCGATTTTTACCTAGAAGATTTAACCAGAATTATATATATTTACTGACGAAAAATAAATATCTTACACCTTTCCCAAGGCTTTCAAACATGATTTTACGCAGCCGTCAGATGTCGTTTTCATCACGTACCGTGTCAATATATTGAAAACTGCTGCACTAAATGAATTAATGTAGGTATGCGCATGAAGGCAAAAAAGACCTTTAAAACAAGGTGCTACTGGGCCCCTTCTTCCTTCCAAGATTTTAAGGGTGGCACTCACCCTTGTCAAGGCGTTCATTTAAAATAAAAGTACACAAGTACGATCGTTATTAGTTAGTTTTAAGCACCAAAAAAATTGGATTTTTTGGAAACTCTATATTTTGAAAACCACTGATTCAAAACGGCTTAATGTAGGTATGTACATAAATAAGAAGAGAGAGTTTTTTAAACAAATACAACTTGACCCCTTTTTTTTTAAGATTTCCCGGGTTGAATTCGCGTGGGCCAAAGGGGTTTGGGGTAGTTTGCTGCACATGCTTACAAAAAATTTCCCCCCTTGGGTAAAAAAAAACCTTTGCTGGTTTTCGTTTAGCCACCCTGTATATTACTAAAGATTACACCTGACGGGCTTACGAAAAGCCTCGTTTCTCGTACAGTTATATCTTTCGGTACTCTTTAAAAACAGTTTACTTCTTAAAAAAATCTTTCCAATTAAAAAAAATCCGATATGGGCATTCTATTATTTTTTTTAAGTTCTATATACTTTTTTTAGTAAAAAAGAAGTGGCCAAAAACCCGCAAATTTTTACTTTCTTTTAAATTAATGCGCCAAACACCAACCAATATTTTTTAATAATATACGAAAAAAAGGGTTATTAAAAGATTCCCATAATGGCATCTCGCATTTAAGGTATATTTGCTGTAACTGATTCAGCATCATTGCCAAAAAAAAACCACAGACCACTTCTATTCAAAATTAACAAATGCGATGCTTCTTGATGCTTTTATTTTTAGGCCTTCAGCACACTCAAAATATTTTTTAATTTCCATAAACACGAATTTAAAAAAATCTTCACTGTATTAAAAAAAAATGTTCAAAAAAACTTACTTAGAAGGCAATCCGCCTCCAGGGGGCAGGCCCTCGATATCTAACGCGTCGAGTCTTAAAAGTAATTGCAAAAACTCAATGTCACTGTTCTGTTGCACGATTTCTGAAAAAATAAAAAAAAAAACGGTGTCAATGAAACGCCATTTCAAGGTAAAACGTTCATTTATTCAATAAGTGATCGAAAAACATCGAGATACATTGACATAAAAACATACCGGGGGTAAAACGGGTAAAAACTAACGGGCAGGCTACGTTCATAACCATCTACAGTTTACAGTCGAGACTAATTAAACAAGAATCTTACTCTTTACATATGAATTTGTTATATACAGTCTGTCCCAAAAGTCCCATAATGTCAAATTATCTAATAACTATTGCGACAGGGAAGCAGGGAATCCGAAAAAAATCATAAAAAAGTGGTTACCCACCCAATTTAAAAATAAAAAATTAATTCTGAATTCCCGAAAGTGAAACATCTGGCAATGCCCCTTGCGCGATTTGATCTTGGGACTTCCAGGATAAAACAACAACGCCATAATCGGCTGTGTGTCGGCTAGAAGAAATAATTGTTTAATTTTTCTGAAAGTATCCAATAATAAACTACTAATTGGATTAATTTTTTTATATGACACTGTCAAATATACTGCTCAAAAAAATTAACGAAACAGTTTTTAATAAACTCGTAAAATATTACCGTGGTTATATTACTTAAATTGAAGGTCTTGTAAAATTACATAATTCATGTCAGATAAAATTTCTTGTAGCTTTTATGGTTTTTGAGATATTCACGTTTTAAATTTTAAAAACAATCGTTAATATCTGAAAAACTATAAGAGATACAAAAAATTTTATGGAATAAAAAATACAGCATTCTAAATTGTCTATATAAAAAGTTATATACATATTCTTGATAGGATGAATAATGAAGTAGATATATATTTGACACTTTGTTTTTTGTACCTTTTTTAATTGGTAAGTTTTTTCTTAGGAATAAATGATTAATTTTTGAGTTATTGTGAGAAAATATGTGTCTTTTAAAACATGTAAGCTTGATCTGAATGTGATTAGGAAGCGTTCAAGTATTACGTAACGCATTTGGGGAGAGGGGGGAGTCTTGTAAAACGTTACGATGCGTTACAGGGGCGGGAGGGGAGGATTTAAACCTTGCGTTACGTAACATTGTTTTTACGACTTTTAGGTAAAAATGGTCACTTGTTGGTTACGTAACGTCTTAATAGGAGGGTGGGGGAAGGGTACGGAAAAACGTTACGGCGCGTTACATTGGGGGGCAAAATCTCCAAAAAATGCGTTACGTAATACTTGAACGCTCCCTTAACGCCTTAAAAGTTACAAATGAACTAAGTGGTGTTCCGTTAATTTTCTTGAGCAGTGTATACAGTGTGTATCAGCCAAATGGAATAAATTCAATAACAAATAAATGCATTGCGCATTTTTTTCAACTAAAACTATTTATAGAGGGTGTGTATGTAACGGTGGCCCATATCAACTTTCTTAATTTAAAAGCAACACCCTGTATATTATTTAATTTTTGTTTTGTTCAAAACATTCTAGACATATTTTATGTACGATGCACTATACCTATCTTTAACTGATTCGGAAATATTAAGCGTTTTCAGATTTATTGAATTTATTACTTTTGCATGCTTGTCACTTTCTTGAGGGTTACTTTTCGTGCATGTACCTACTAAAGGCAGCCTTGCCGCTCGGCTGTGCGGGCAAACGTGCAATGGAGAAAGAAAAATAGATGTATAACATTTCTCTTTCGCTCCGCGTGCTGATTGATTGGCGGGAGGGGTACATACACCACCGACAAATCAAGAGAGAGAGAGATAGAGGGGTTATACGCTTGTTCAAAAGGCTGACTCTAGCAGGTATATATACGCAGAGTAACCCTTAAGTAAGTGGCAAGCATGCAAAGACAATAAATCTAAAAGCACCTAATATTTTGGAAACAGTTAAAGATAGGTATAGGACATTTTACATGAAATATGTCTAAAATGTTCTGAAGAATCCAAAAATTGAATAATATACAGGGCCTTGCATTTAAATTAAGAAAGTTAGTATTGACCACTATTACATGACACACCCTATATAAAAAGTTTTTACTGAAAAAATTGCGCAACTAAAAATAAAAATTGACGTGTCCGAGTGTTTGACACGCTCCATTTATTTATTATCGAATTTATTTATTTGGTCTGCCTATACATATAGTAAGGAATCCTGGACTCTTAAAGGTGCCACACTAAAAAAAAAGGAAATGCAACCTGTGAAATGTTGGACCAAATGCGCCAATCATAATGGGTAAAATAGAAGTACGTCAAGTTGTTGGCAGAAGACACAGGCATCATGGCTTAGAAATATACGGATATGAACGGAAATACAAACTGCAAACCCACTTTTCATATTAGCCAATTAGAAAGAAGAATTTGCCATAGTAATCGCCAACGTTAGGGGGACCAGACATGGCACAGTAAGAAAAAAAAGTCAAATATATGATTATTGACTTATAAAAAATAATTACAAGATTTTATAACCTGGATATTTTAGGAAATAATTTATGGTTTACAGTCGACACCAAATTGTATAAGCTGCTATGGAAACAATGTATAATTTCACTTTATTTGACTTAAATATTATCGGTATTTTAATTGTTTATTTTTACGTAAAGTAGCGATAATGTGCTGTTTACTCTCGACTATTGTTTTACATTTCTTATTAATTTAAAGATTTTATTGACTGAATTACTTAAATAATTTTGTTAATAATTCTAGAGACATATGAACGTATCCTGCCGCAAGGGGGCACTTTGGTGATTAAATAAAGAAATATTTCTAAAATTTCTACTAACTCTCACTACTCTAATTTAATTATCTAATTAGCCAGAATAATAATGTATAAAATTAAAGTTTTTCAAGACAGTTAATTTTATACATACCTAGCTACAGGCACTAAATTCCCGAATAGAAATCTTAATTTTAATTCTTTTTTTTATTGTTATGATACTTTAGTTTTATAAGACCCAGTATAAACTAGGTACGCATATCCATAACAACTATGACGTAAAAAAATGTCCCAAATCAAGGCTGGATGCTTGTTTTTTTCTTATCAGGATAATGCGTCAGCTGATCGAGCAGGAAAAACTGCAGATTTTTTCCTGCTAAAATACAGTACTTGAGTCATCCTTCGTATAGTGCAGACTTAGCACCGCGCGATTTTTAAGTTTGCTCTTTTGTCAAAGAACAACCTAAGAAATGGTGCTAAATTAATGGGGATTTCTCTGCTTCAGGCGTATGGGATTACCCCGAAAAAAAGAACTAAAAATTCAGTGATAACGACAAAGCTTTTGCAGCGCCCTGTACGTACAAACCACTTCTTACATAGCACCGTCTCAGGTATAAAATTGAAGCCAAAGCAGTGGTTTTATGGGGCTATACAGTATTTTTTGACGATTATCTACTACGGGAATGTTATTAATTTTACATTGGTCCTACGATTTCTATTCGAGTCTCGTCTAAAATTATCTAAAATAGTGGGTCGAACTCACTAAATAAGTGGTAAATTTATGAATGACAACGATAATATAGTCTATAATACTTGGCAAAAGGTGCCTTTCGGTATCGTATACCTTCAACGTTTCTCAAACCAGGTCCACTAAAACGGATTGATAACGCGTGGATATCATTATTGAAAACGTTTTATTTAATTGTGAAACTACTAATTGTTGCGTATCTGGTAAAAACCAAATTTAATGAAGTTTTGCAGTATTGGTCACTTGAGCTCTCTATCCTAGTGCTTATTTTTGAAGAAAATATATCAAATTACTTTTTTAGAGCGCCAAACCTTTTTTTATATTCTGTAATTAAGGTAATTACCAGAGCTGGGACGGATCCTTTAAAAAAGAAATCGACTTACGGATCCGGATCCTCGTAAAGGAATCGAATCACCATTACGAATCACGATTCCTTATTTAAGGAAAAAAGGAATCGAATCCAGGGAATCGATTTAATGGGGGATGAAAAAAAATTACTGACCCAATCGATAAATTATCGTTTTTTATCATAAAAACATCTTTTCATAAAAATGAACCCTTGCCAAGTAATAGCGCAAGGAAAATTGTGATTTTTGCCAAAAAAATGTTACATTGTTTAAAGTTTTTTTAATTGAACCGAAAATGCGGTAGTATTACAAAAAAATATACAGTGACCGCCAGAAAGTATGCGACATATGGAAAAAAAATATTATGACGTTTAAAAAAAAATCGATATCTCAGATCAATTCTGCATCACCTAAAACCTCAGAAGCAATTGAACGATCCCGATTGTCATGTGTTATTTGGCAGTAAATTTGAATTTTGTTAGGCCGGTTAACCGAAAGTTCCATTATTTGTCAAAATATCAAAAAAATTTATAAGATAAAGTTGTTCAGAATTTAATTTTATGACCCTGTGTAAAATTTTGAGCCATTTAATAAAAAAATTGAATTTTTTTTCATAGAAATGTTTTTGTTTAAAAATTTTTTCTTTACTATTTAGAAACAGGTTTTCCAGACCTAAACTAATGTTTCGGCACAATTTTTTTTTTACTTTAGTAAGTTAAGCCGGAGTCTCATGCATCCGATTTCCGACAATCCGATCATCCGACAGTATTTTGATTGGTCAGAACAGTGTGGCGCCACATGTTCTGACCAATCAAAATACTTTCGGATGATCGGATCGTCGGAAATCGGATGCATGAGACTCCGGCTTTAGTCCTTTTTTTCGAAAATTTGTTGTCGCATAGGCAGTTTATAAAGACCATAATTTCAAATATTAATTTTTTATTTAGAGTTATTTTAATTATAACATTGAATCGTTTAAACGGTTAAAAAGTAATAATTAAAATTCCGAGTTACGGTATTTAAAAAATGCCTATGCGACAACTCGGTTTTCCGAAAAATACTATTTTTTAAAATTCTCTTTGGAAGAAAGGACTAACTTACTAAAGTAAAAAAAATGTGCGGAAACATTAGTTTAGGTCTGGTAAACCTGTTTCTAAATGGTAAAGAAAAATTTTTTTACCAAAAATATTTTTATGAAAAAAAAATGTCCAAATTTTTGTTTTTATCCAAATGGCTTAAAATTTTACACATATCCATAAATTAATTTAACAAACTTTTAAATTTGTATTTTGACAAACTCAGTAACCGTATTAAAATAGCATCAGAAATATGAAATTGATGGTGAGGAAAGTCACAAAATAAACTAATATGAGTATTTTTTCAAAGTTTTTCTATATAAGTGGCTGAAAATAATGTAACAAAATAAAGTCTTGGAAATCAAAAATTATCAAAAAATGTCTATATTTTGATCGTTTGGAAACAAAGTTAAATCAGAAAAATGGGCAATAACATTTTTCATTCTGTTGTTGTCTATAAAGTAAATGTCCAAATGTCCAGTCAATTTTAGCCCTATCGGATAACAATTTTTTATGTTTTGGACTGATAAATGTGGGTCAAATCTTGTTTTTTGTAAGACATTTTTAGTTTTTGGCCAGTAGCGTGCAAAGTATTTATTTTAAACAGCCAAGCTTTGTATCCTTTATTCAGAGTTGTTTTTATAAAAAACTATAAAATATTTTCAAAAAATTGATTAAAAAACAAAAAGAATAATCTGAGGTCATTTTTTTTTTGTATTCTTTCTTGTTATGGGGATAGTTTTAACCCCCTATTATAAGCCCTTATATCTCAATTTCAGTGCATAATAATTAAAAAAAAATTCTTCCTAATTACTCTGAAAAAATGGCATATATTTGATAATCTGAGCTTTACTTCCAAAATTATTTTAAAAAACCCTTAGAAAGGGTAGTTTTTACTGTTTTAAGGGTTTTTTAGAAATTTCTGGCATTAAAACCGTAATCAGTGACCCAAAAAACCCCCCGGTACCTATTTTCATGAAAATGTATATTCAATATTTTTTTATTTTTGGCCAAAAAAATTGTTTGGCCTATTTTTACAGCGTTTTGGACCAAATCCCAGTAACCAAACTTGTTTAATTCCATATTTGAAACCTTCCTTGACAAATTTTAAAAAATTTAAAGTTGATATGATTTGCCTGAAATTACTGCTTCATTTTACAAAAAAAAAAATTAGCTCCTTTCCTGTACGTGTACGTGTTTTCTTATTAAAAGATTTTAATAGGCAGATTAAAATTCTTCATGTCTATTTTTCGAAAATTAATGTAATTTGGAAATTTAAAACGGGGTATTCAAAATGGCTAATTTAGGCATTTATAAACCGTTTAGTCTCAAATTAGAAATATAAGGAATCGATTTCTTTTGGAATCGAAACGTTTTAAGATGAAATAGATTCCGGATCATTTTAAAATTATAAAAGGAATCCGAATCACGGATCCTGTTTTTAAAGGGTAATCGATTCCAGCCTTCCGATCCTTAAAAAGGACTCGATTCCAAAAGGATTCAATTCCTACCCAGCTCTGGGTATTACTTTTTTATATATGTTTAATTGATTTTAAACGCAAAATCCCAAAATAAATGATTATTTTGACAAATAATAAAAATTTAAGTCATGCCCTGTTGCCAAAAATGTTAATTTTTCCTTCTTTGTTAATTTAACCCATTGTTAAGATCATTGTTATATTAAACAACAAGTCCGTCACTCGGTCGTATGAATAATAAAACCCGAAAAACGAAACGACAAAACTTATTGAACGACCCAGTATAAAGTGTAAATACGCAACTGGTCATCTAATTGTATATAAAATACTACTTCCGGCTTAGCCGGAAGTCTACAATTTCAAGTGAAATACAGTATAATTTCATGTTTGAATTTTTTCAGTGTTGTAAATAATTCAATTGAAAAACCTAGGACACGCGACATGAGCTTTGGCTAATAAGTATCTACAACGCATCAAAATTAGTTTGAGAAACGCTGCTGAATTTATACCTAATCCGTAACATCTCACGGTAAAACTCACTAATATGTAACTTGTGGGAAGACTAGAAGTATTGCTTTGATCAAGAATGTAGCAAATAATACATTTTTAAAATATCAAATGTCCCGGAAATACGTACTCAAAATTTTACGACAGAATCCGGACGTCAAAATAGGTCTTAGTTATATCCAAATCGCTTTTTTAGCCTATAGAAAGCGTCAGACATTTGAAACAATAGTGGCAATTTTAGATACAACCGAGGAGACTTAAATCGACCTTGTTTGATGCCAGGAAGCGAATTCTCCAGTCTCAACTGAACAATGTCGCAAATGAGTCTCGATTACCCAATCTCAAGTGTTCTGCGAATCCTAATTTCAAATTCGAAATTTTGTCGAATTGCAAATTTGGCAATAGTGTAAATGTGGATAATTGAATGGTAACAAGCTCTTAAAAAAGCATATAGTTAACATAACCTATAAAATTTCGATCGTTTACTGGTGATTTCGTAAGTTTGTTTATTTTAAAATCGAATGTTATTTTTAAAAAGAATGAACTGTTATAAAAGAAAGACTACAATATTGTAGTGAATCTCAGAAAGAAGAACTAGTAGAGTTGGTTAAAGTCGATAAAAAATTCTTAAAGGAAAACTTTTCTTCATCCTTGATATTTAAAGACACCGAAAAGAAGTGGAATATATATATATATATATATATATATATATATATATATATATATATATATATATATATATATATATATATATATATATATATATATATATATTTAATTCTATAAAAAACTGAAACTATGGCAAAATAATAAATGATAAATATTAATACCTATAATACTTTATAAACAACAGTTTTAATAACTTCCATAAAAATTAAATTTAATTGGCATACAAACGTTTTGTACTTTAATGTTTATAATTTGTATTGCATAAGGTACAAAAAATTAAATAACCAGACATTTAACATTTGTACCGGGTGTTCCACTAAGAGAAGTAGTCCGCTTTATCTCAGAAACTATTAATAGTATAACTTTGGGGAGAAAAATTTTTAGATAAAAGCGACCAAGAGAAATTGTTGGAAATTATTTTCAAGTCTGTAGGATGGCCGTTAGGGGGCGTAAAGGTAACGTCAAAACATAAAAATATACATTTCTCAAAAAAATATCAAATAAATTGTATCAATAAGTGGTACTATTTTAATCTTTAATGTTTTCTAAACCAAGAAGTTTCAGGTGTAACTTTTGTCAGTTCTAAAATAAAGTGGTGGGGGAAGATTAAAGTTTAATTTAGAAAAGTGCTAATAACTCCGGTTTGCTTTAACCGAATTTAGTGAACTTGGTCTCGTTAAGAAGAACATTTTAAGCATTATTTTCAGGTGTATAAACTATTGCTACACTCATCTCACAAACGCCGCTAGAGGGCGTCAAGGTAAAAACTAACTTATTTTACGAAATTTTTTGAAAAATTTAAATACAATGATATATACCTTTTTACATATTTAAATAGAGGAAAAAAATCCCAACAAAACGGCGAAAACCGTAATTTAATATCTCTTCTCAAACCGAATATATTAGCAAAAATATAAATAAGACATAGAGACGTAACGCATTTAACGACACAATGTTTTCTACTAGGCCGATTTCTTTGAGTAAAAATTAAATTTATAAATTTTTACAAAACTAACGACATACTGCATGATTTTTACTTATTTTAACTCATTTAACGATATTAAACAACATTAGATGATTACCAACCTATAACTGTAAAAATCCATCGAGCGTGGTCCTTATCAAGTTAGCTTTGATAACAAAAGGATGCTGAAATGTCAAAAATCCAACAATTTTTATTTCAAAATATTATTTTTAGTGTTGTGCTATTGTGTAAAAATGCATTTGTTGCTTGATGATTAAACTCCACATAAGCTAAAAAGTTGACGACATTTTCCTCAGTTCTACGGCGTCTGCGGTGTAAGAGGCGAAAAACACTTCCCCTGGTACATTTTTAAAGAACACTATAGCACAACACTAAAAATAATCTTTTGAAATAAAAATTGTCGGATTTTTGACCTTTCAGCATCCTTTTGTTTTTAAAGCTAACTTGATAAGGACCACGCTCGATGGATTATTACAGTTATAGGTTGGTAATTATCTAATGTTGTCTAATATCGTTAAATAAAGTAAAAATCATGCAGTATGTCATTAGATTTTGTAAAAATTTATAAATTTAATTTTTACCAAAAAAAAATCGGCCTAGTAGAAAACATTGTGTCGTTAAATGCGTTACGTCTCCATGTCGTATTTATATTTTTGCTAATATATTCGGTTTGAAAAGAGATATTAAATTGCGGTTTTCGCCGTTTTGTTGGGATTTTTTTTCTCTATTTAAATATGTTAAAAGGTATATATTTAAATTTTTCAAAAAATTTTGTAAAATAAGTTAGTTTTTACCTTGACGCCCTCTAGCGGCGTTTGTGAGATGAGTGTAGCAATAGTTTATACACCTGAAAATAATGCTTAAAATGCTCTTCTAAACGAGACCAAGTTCACTAAATTCGGTTAAAGCAAACCGGAGTTATTAGCACTTTTCTAAATTAAACTTTAACCTTCCCCCACCACTTTATTTTAGAACTGACAAAAATTACACCTGAAGCTTCTTTGTTTAGAAAACATTAAAAATTAAAATAGTACCACTTATTGACACACTTTATTTGATATTTTTTGTGAAATGTATATTTTTATGTTTTGACGTTACCCTTACGCCCCCTAGCGGCCATCCCACAGACTTGAAAATAATTTTCAGCAATTTCTCTTGGTCGCTTTTATCTAAAATTTTTTTCCCCGAAAGTTATACTATTAGTAGTTTCTGAGATATAGCCGACTACCTCTCTTAGTGGAACACCCGGTACATTTATTCTTTCTGATATACAGGGTGTAAAAGGTATGATACTCACGATTTTAATAGGCGATAGTGAAGCTTCAAACAAGTAAAAAATTTAAAAAAATGGGTCAAAAGTTAATTGTTTTTGAAATATGGCTTTACAAAGTTTTAAAAATTTGGCAACACTGCATCACATTGAGTCAAACGTCGAACGTTTTTTGCGAGGTTTTACATATTTACACTCTTTTTAAAGATATGTTTATTTACAATGTAAAAAAAATTAATTAAAAAATAATTGTACAGGGTGGCACGTTTATTTTGGTACACATACAAGATACAGAACAAAGTTCCAGATAAAAGTTTCTTAGTTTAATTTATATTTTAACAATATTTTCCTTTTGTATATATAGGGTACTCTATTTTCCGTGGACACACATCAACCTTCTTAATTTAAATGGGACACCCTATATATTATTTCATCTTTTGATTTTATGTAAAATTCTAGACACATTTTATATATAATGTCCTATACTTAAATCTTACCGATTTTGACATGTTTTAAATTTTATATAAAAAATAACGTTTGCAGATCCTAAAATAATTATCAACTTTTCGTATAAGGAAGCCTTTATTATTTTATTTTAATTAGATTTCTTATTGAAAAGAACCAACTTCAAGAGATTTTTATAATATTTTGACAAATGTTTATACAGGGTATTCAAAAAATAAGATTAAAAATAAAATTGAGAAAACTGCCAAAAATATTTTGTTTCAAATGGAAACCCACAAACTTTATACTTTTATATTATTTAGAATTAAAAATAGGTTTGTGTTAAGTTGTTTATTCCAAAATTTTGTAGTTTTCGAATTATTGGCAATATAATATTTTTCTATTGCAAAAATGCATTAGTCTGCTCATAAGTTTTATTAATAGTTGGCCATGACAGCGTTTAAAAAACAATCAAGTATAACAGAATGTCACTACATATTATAAAATTTGCTTATTTAGACTATGGGCTGCTTATCTTGCGACACTACCTTATCTCAGCAAAATATAGGATGGAGCAAAAAGTTAAATGCAAAAATTAAATGATTAATTCCAGTCTTTAATTTATTTCATTTTATTCTTTATATTTCACACATTCTGTAGTACTTGATTGTTTTTTAAACGATGTCATGGCCAACTATTAATAAAACTTAAGAGACTATAATAGAAAAATATTATATTGCCAATATTTCTAAAACTAAAAAATTTTGGAATAAGCAACTTTTCACAAACTTACCCTTATTTTTAATGCTTAATAAGATAAAAGTATAAAATTAGGAGGTTTCCATTTAAAAATTTAATTTTGGCAGTTTTCTCAATTTCATTTTTAATCTTAATTTTTGAATGCCCTATATAAACAGTCATCAAACTATTATAAAAATCTCTTAAAGTAGGTTCTTTTTAATAAGAAATCTAATAAAAATTAAATAATAAAGGCATCCTTAGACGAAAAATTGATAATTTTATTTTGGAATCCGCAAACACCAGTTTTTATATAAAATTAAAAATATGTCAAAAACGGTAAGACTTAAGTATAGAACATTATAAATGAAATGCGCCTAAAATTTTGCGTGAAATCAAAAGCTGCAATAATATATAGGGTGTCCCATTTAAATTAAGAAAGTTTATATATACAAAAGTAAAATATTGTTAAAATATAAATTAAACTAAGAAACCTTTATAGGGACCTTTTTTCTGTATCTTGTATATTTTATGGGATAAGGTGGTGTCCCACGATAAACGGGCCACCCTGTACTTACCATAAAATTAGGCTAAATAACTATTGTAAGAACAGAAATTATTATGTTTTAAAACATTACTTTTTTTTTGCTTGAAGAATAGAAAGTCTTTAATCATATCTAAAAAAAACAGCTACATTTTAGTTTAAATAAGTTGCTCAAATCTTTAAAAAAAGGTAGATTAGTTACAACAATCACGAACGAAAATTTATTTCTTGAATGGATTCTACCCTCTCGTAAAAATGTCAAATAGAAAATGTCTAAAATGACATTTCAAAATCCAAATTTTCAATGCGCATGATTTTTAAGCGATAATATACCGATGTATACGACACTATGCATTCGAGATTGGAGAATAGACCGCCTGGAGTTTATCATAAAATTCGTATACGTATTTTCCGAACACCCCGTATAATTTTAAAAGGCAATGAGACAAATTGAACACAGTGGCGGTGAGTATTGGGGTGATGAAATACATAAAGTAGTTGCCGTTGGACATGAAGTTTCCTCATTTTTGGGACACAAATATCCTGTATAATAATCTCTAAAAGCCAGGAAACAACACATCCACCATTGCCTCCTCGGCAAGGTGGGGTACAACCTATTCATGAACGAGGTGTAAAATTTTAAATATAACAGATTACCTAAGTGTTTAAATTTTAACACTAAATCAAAACATAATTATCGTTTTAACAATCCCTTCTTAAACGATTCAAAAAATAATACTGATACTAAAACAACGTGTGGTCATAATACTTTAAACATTTGAACTAAACAACATTGAACACTCAAAGAGGAACAAATAAAATGGCACGATTAAAATTGACTAGAATTTCAAAATGTCAATTTAAAAAAAATCGACACTTTGTCATCATAATACTCAAAACAGGTACTCTTGACAAGTAACATAATTCAAACAACCTTTAACGCGCCTCTCCAGCGTCGCATCTAAGTCTTTTTCGGCCTGGATGGTCTCCGGACAAGGCCTGGGAGCACCCGGAAACACCACTAGGACTATGGACATGTTGTCTCTGCTGCCCTGAAAAAAATAGAGATTTTTTTAAATTTATTGCCATGGCTGGAAGTGTATAAAAAAATGTACAAGAAAAGAATGAAATAGTGTACAGGGTGTCCCAAACTGGACGCGTTCTTATGGGAACAACCCTTATTTGAAGGGATAGAAAAAAATTAACCAAGGTGTCCGGAGCTCAAATTTAATGAGAAAACTACTGGCGCTAACAAAACTTTGCTATCTCTTATCGTTTGGCCACTAGAGGGCGTTTCTCGAATTTCGTCGATTTTTTAAATGCCCCATAACTTTCTTATTAATAAAGATAATTAATTTTGATAAAAACTTTCTTAAGGCACTTTTTTTGGTGGAATTGATTGCGATAGGCAGATTTTTTACAGGGCGTTTAGATTTTCGTGCACCACCCCAAAATCAATTTTTTTATATGGACCACTCTATAAATTATAAGATTTTTGAAAAGCCGGTAAAATTTCCTAAATTTTGATGTATCACTTGTTATGTTTATCTTAAAAACCATTAGCAGTATTACGATTTAAAAATTAAAATAATGCGCCTACAGAAATCAACATTGCCATGACTAATAAAATGACATAGGATGCTAACATGTTATGATTAAAGCCACATATTTAAAGTTGCTACGTAAAAAAGCAGTAGGCCGTGCATATGATTTTTTTGTTTTAATATTTTAACAGCTTCTGAATAGTTGAGAATCGACAGTGGTACTTGATATTGTTAAATATTTTGGTATTTTTAGTAGGAAAAAAAGTAATTTAAATAAGTTTTTAAGAAAGGTTTTTGAAAAGTGTTAAAAAATGTATGAACATTCTGAAAAGTTCAACATGCTTGAATGTTACATAGAAAGCAACAAAAATGCTCAGGCGTCAAGAAACTTGTATTTTCAAAGATATCCCGAACGGCAGCAACCATCCAGGGATGTATTTGCTAGACTTGCCCATAATCTTCAAAATTTTGGCTCTTTTAACAAACCCAGGTATACGGGGGTTATTTGGGGCGCTGATTACGAATCTGCAAAAAAATTTTTTCGCCACGTTTCGTTTACGAGATATTCATCATCAAAGTTAAAAATCAAACTAACCTAATTTTCACTATATTCCCCCTTCTTTTTGTACATAATTCTTGATTATTACACTAAAGTGGCACACAATATTTAATAAACACCTTTTAAAACCTTGTATTTTTATTTATTTTACACCTTTTTTCCATTAAATTGCGAACTTTCAAGTTCAAAGACAGCAGCCACATTTGTTTACAAAAAGGCTAGTGTATACATGGTTGCCTACACGTTGTGGGGTGTGAAAGTGGAGGTTTGCAATTAAATGGGAAAAAAAGTAAAATTAATATAAAAACAAGTTTTTAAAAGGTGTTTGTGAAATATTGTGTACCAATTTGGTGTAAAATTCAAGAATTCTGTGCTAAAAGAAGGAGGAATAGTGTAAATAAGGTTAGTTTGATTTTCAACTTTGATGATGAATATCTCGAAAACGAAACGTTGCCGAAAAAAATTGCAGATTCGTAATCAGCGCCCCAAAAAACCCCCGTATACCAAATTTGGTCAAAATCGGAGAGGAGGCAACTTTCGAGACAATTACCTTTGTTATTAGTGAAAAGTATATGCCTAAAAAGCAGTTATAAAAATTTTCACTTTTTAATGTACAACCAGAATCTTAGGATTAGATTAAACTCATTTACACTATCTTGTCCTTCTTTTATCACAAAATTGGAGATAAGTACATGAAACTATCATACAATATTTGAAATTTATTTTAAAAAATCTTGTTTTTATTTATTTACAAAGATTTTTGGTAAAAATACAAAACTCACAAAAATATCGACCATTTAAATAGAAGGCTTCTTTCCATATTATATCAGATGATATAAAATCCAATATTACACAATAATTTTAAATATTCTATGGTAGTATCGTTTAATAACCAACAATTTTGTGCAAAAATAAAAAAAACAGTGAATGCTTGAATTTGACATTTGATGATGTCAACTTTATAGATAGTAACAAAGAATTATGGAAGTTCGGCTCTGACCTACTATTCATTGCGCTAACTCCGCGGGGCCAACCCCCCTATTCCCGCTGCCCTGCACGCATGGACAATTTTGTTCTACAGTATTGGGCTTCCATACACCTTTAAACTTCCTTGAAGGCAACTCATATGAACATAGCGCTTCTGTGCCATATTGTGGTGAAATATGCTGTTGAAATTTAAAATATTATTTTATTTATTATTTACTTTACATTACCCCATCTCATCTATATTAACAATATGGAGAGGGGAAATCCCGGTGCTGAATTCATACTTTTTGCAGATGATACAACTGTAGTATTGCAGGATAATGATTTAGATTATCTGAGAGAGAAGGTGGTGGATACACAGATGAAGATTGCTGATTGGTTCACAGCAAACCAGCTAAGCTTAAATGAGGCAAAAACAGAGCATATGTTTTTTACATTGAAGCATAAAGAGCATATAAACAGGTTTGAATCGGTGCGTTTTCTGGGCCTCCACATCGATCCCAAATTAAGTTGTAACTCACATATTGAGTACCTATCTAAAAAACTGGCTTCCTGTGTGTATGCACTTCGAAATTTATCACAAACAGTTTCCTTAAATGTTGTCCTAACTCATGTTTTGAATCAAAGGCTACATATGCATTGCTTGCTTGGGGCCATGCTCCAAATAGAAAGCATATTTTTAGTTTACAACGAAGCACTATATGTGTCATAAAGGGAGTTGACTACAGGGCTGATTGCAAGCCACTTTTTATGGAATTAAATATACTTACTTTCCTTTGCTTATATATTTTACATTGTGTACTTTACACAAAAGACAGTAACAGAAACTACACAACATATAAAGGCACACATTCCCATCTAATAAGAAATAGGAAAAATATATATTCCAAATATCACAAAATGAATAAAATTAGAACAGGCATATCATACTATGGTCCTAAATTATTTAATTTCTTGCCACTTTCAACACAATGTTTCTATTCACTAGAGGAATATCACAAACACAATTTTAGTGACATGATTGCCAAATAAAATTTTATGGGTCCATGTATAATCTCCTTCTGTTTTTGACTGCAGTTTTAAATTGTAATTTCTAAATGATTTACTATGTATTGTTATTATTTATTATATTTGCAAATTGTACTCGAACCTTTGGACGTGTGTAAGCCTGATTGGGTGTCTAACATTAATAAACTTTTTGTCTTTTTGCCTTTGTCTTTCTCCAATTGTCACATTTTTTGACTTATTCCTCATTATTCAGGCGCCAATTATTACTATTACATCCACAAATAAAGAAATATAAATACCTTATATAAACATGTATCAATAACTTGACTGGTAACCTCTTGCAGGTTATCCGTAACCATCAGCCTGCTGTGAATGTAGGCACACAAGTCCGTGTTGGTCATCACGTCCCAAATACCATCACAAGCCAGCACCAGAAATTCGTCTTCGCTGTCGTCCCGATCCCGGACGAAGATCTCCGGTTCCGGTGACACCAGCTGTTCGCAAGGGCCCCTGCCCTTGACGTTTTTGTATTCGAAGTCACCCAGGGCTCTGCTTACTGCCAGACTGCCTGTAAGGAGGAAGAGTAAAACTAAATGAATAGTCGGCGGGAAAATTAAAAATTCATTTTTGGGCCAGGGTTCGAGGATATATATACTGATATATATCCGATACATATTAAATGATTTTTTATGATATAAATCAATACAAAATTTAAAATTTTTATATTATCATTAACCAGGCCATGTCGTGTCAGAATAAATGGCGATCTTTCCGTCCATACACAGGACAGGGTTCTAGTTCTACAATTGTTCAATGTTTTTATTTGTATCTAGCAAATCGATCTCCTCTTCCATGTATTAGACTAATGTAAATAATCAATAACAAACTACATTTATAGTTAATCAAAAAACAATAGAAGAATGTGTTCAATACATGGTCTTTCACTCAATAAAGAAGTGTTCAGGGTTCTGTTCTGGGACAATCCTGTTAGAGTTTTAAATCGTGATCCACCAAAAGAATAGGATTCTATCTCTCATGATCTTAATGGGGCTCTATAGGAAAGTAGTAATAAAAAACAAACTAATCATTACATAGTAAGAGGCACATCTAAAGAACATCGGTAGAATGTTTTAGAAGAATTTATAGACATAACCCAATATAGAAATGGGGTTCAGTATGCAATCTCAAAATCTTGTTAAAGAATACAACCTTGGAATCAAACCTAACAAAGAATCCACCAAAATGTGTCCAATTATCTAATGTTGACTTTAGGAAAATGAAAGGTTTAAACTTAACAACTTTGTCAGAGCATCGAACTCGGGTAGACCTTATAGAGACCTTTAAAATACTGCATGGGCATTATTCTGTCAGGCCATACATACAAGTTAAAACAAGAGCGTTTTTATAAGCTTTGTCGTCAACACTTTCTATCAAATAGAATAGTCAGAGGTGGAACAATTTACCAAACAGATGTGTTTGTGCGGAGACAGTGAACGCATTTAAAAACATGTATGGCAGTCTCAATTAGAATACAAGTTTGAACGGCTCTAGCTTCCTAACTTGATCTATTAATAACAATAAAAATAATAAAGTAATTTTGTGGCGTGTGTTACTGTATTTCTACTTCCCAAAAATGTAAGTTCTAATCCATAAATGGCAACACTTCTGCCGACATTAATGGCGTCAGTCGTCGTCAGAAAAATTCCCTTACGAAAAAGTAAGTTTTTTTGTGTTTATTTCATTTTTTTTTTTAAGAAAGTAATTGACAAAGTGCAGAAACAATTTTACTTCATTACTGAGTATTTAAGAAGCATTAAATAACTTTTGTATTTATAGAATATAACTGTTTATTAACAAAATGGATATATATCAAACATTTGGTATATATCGAATATATACCATAAATATCCGATATTTAGATATTTTAAATAAATATCGGATATTTTCGAGCCCTGAAAATAAGTTAATTAATAGAATATTTAGGTTTATTACTGTTTTAAAAAATTCTTACCATTAACCCTCTGTATCATAACGCTTCCTCCAGCCTTAACAATCCTATCCCTCTCAGAAGGCAACCCCGGTTTATGATCCTGGGTACTAAATACGGGAGAGCCGTGTCTACTCAACACAGCCCTGGAATCGCCGCAGTTAGCTATGAACATTGCCCTGGGTGAAATAAAGGCGCATACCGCCGTCGTGCCGGATTTGTCCTCGCCGGATGACATTTCCGGAAGGTTTCGCATTTTATCGTCGAGTTCTAAAAACATACACATCATATAGGGTTACACATTAAGTGTCCACAATCGACTCGCGTCTAGAGATACTCCGTGATCACGAGCTTCTTGACAGTGTTGACACATGAAACATAAGGCGTGTTGTTAAATTCATCGATGAATCGTGCGCACTAATCGCTGTTTCATCAAGCCGTTTTTAAATTAATTGATGGAAAAGCGCTAAAGAAAGATGGCCGTTGTTTTAGTAGTATATGGACAAGGATAAAACTAGCGGTAATCTAGTGTGACGTCACGATAGATTTCAGCGCTAAACCATCTGATGAATTTAACAACACGCCTATGCTTTTATACAGAGACTCAGCGCGTTATTGAAAAAGTAGGCTTTTTCTAAATAATGCATTTAATAGAAAAAAAGGGAATCATGGGTCTTTTCTAATACGTCTCCGAATTTTTACGTCTGATATATAATTGTGAAAAATAAAAAGCCGCTTTGCTAACCAGAACTAACAATGACCGACTAGAACTTAGGGCTTTTGAATTATCCCTACATAGAAGTTATTCAACAAAATTTTAACGACGTATTAGAAAAAACCTTGGAAATATATAATTACACTTTTAAATATATATATATATATATATATATATATATATATATATATATATATATATATATATATATATATATATATATATATATATATATATATATATATATAATATTCTACCATATGAAAAATTATAAAAATTTTGTTAACTTCTATGTACGGATAATTTAGACAAATTCAAAAGCCCTAAGTTCTAGTCGGTCATGGTTAGTTCTGGTTAGCAAAGCGGCTTTTTATTTTCCCCAATTATATGTGTATATCAGACGTAAAAATGCGGAGACGTATTAGAAAAGACCTATGATTTGCTTTTTTTACATTAAATGCATTATTTAGAAAAAGCCCACTTTTTAAATAATGCCCTGTATAATAAAGCATGTGTCAACACCGTCAAGAAGCTCGTGATCTCGAGGCAAGGGTGGTAAACTTAACAAGAAGTGCTCGATTTTTACTATTTGTCCGCAAATATAGGTTATGTTTGGACGTCACCCGTTTGCCCATTTTGTCCAGAAGGTAGATTTATTTCATTAATTTTTGTTAAATATTTAACTTTTAAAAACTATTTTGGATATGCTGCAATTACTATTAGAACTTTAATGTATAACATTTTAAAAGATTAACTATGATGATCGCGTTGAAACTTTAGCAATGATACAACGCGATCATCACTCGGCCCTAAGACTTTATACTACTTGTAAACAAAACAAACAGGCAAACGGATTACGTCACAAATATCGAATTGACATTTAAATTGGCGTATATGGGCTTAAATGGGATCGAGCACTCCTTGTTAAGTTTATTACTCTTGATCTCGGGGTATCTCTAGACGCGAGTATATAGTTTTCGTTTAAGGCGGCCCCTAGACGATCAATTTTATTGCGCAATATTAAGAATTGTGCAATATAATTAATCGACAAGGCTAATATTGAAGACTGCGCAATGATTGAACGAAAGTTTGAGCGAGTTTAATTTTTATTGCACCATATTTTTCCATTGCATCGTGTAGGGTCAGTATTGCGCAATAATTTATAGTCTGTGTTTCGTCTTACGCACGACGCACAGGGGATCAAACTATTCTCCGACTGAACACGAAAACATTGCACAGTTCGTATTATTGTGCAATATAATTGAACGTTTGGATTCAAAGCGCCATTCAATCTTATTGTACAATAAAATATATTATACAATGTTATTGCAGGTCTAGGGGCCGCCTAAGGCTCTTATATAGGTTATTGTTCAGATTTGGATGCTAACCAAAACCATTAAAGATAGTTTTATTGATAATGCAATATATAGGGTGACTTATTTCAAAAAATACTATTTTACAATTTTTATCAATCTTAAGTTGATTTACGAAGTATTTTTTAAAGCTGTTTAAAAGATCCTTTTACACAATATATAGGGTGTTCTATTTAAAACATGCTATTTTACTATCAAACTTGAAAACATTTTTTTTTCTTTATCTTGGGACAGTCCACGAAAGCTGATGGGTAAGTAATAATGTACCATGGATTTCTAAAGATTCTAAATAAATACTCTAAATGACATGAGTGGTAATTGTTTTTTTGTGTATTCTTCAATCATTAGATGCTACCTAGTTTGCTAATTAAAGCAAGGTTGTATTTTGAGTAATAACAAAGTTACTAATGACGGACACTTAATTTAAATAACTGTATATACAGGGTGGGAACTATTTAATTAAATTAAAAACACAAAATTAAAGCTTCTTACCCAAGAAACCCTGCCTTATTCCCTTCATAACGTCCTCTCTAAACTCCTCGGTCGCCATAATGGCGTCCAGGAGGTGCTCGGCGCAATGAGCCGAAACCTTGGCCCCGGCGTGCCCGTCGAAGACCGCAAAGTAAGACCAATCACGGAGATGTTCCCCCAGGTTTGTTTTGGCCATGTGGGCGTCTTCCATTTCCACTCGCCAGCCCTGCATGCTGGCGACGCCGTACCTTAAAGAATTTTTATAAGTCAAGTTTAAAGTATAATTTATTAATTAAAATAAATTACGCAATTAAATATAAATTTTAGGTTAAATTTTTATCAAGAACTGTCAAACTCACAATAAATCAAAAACCCAACAAAAACACAAAAACCCACCAACTTGAATAGTTTTCGGTACTCATGCACCGATTGGTCCTAGACTAATAGAAATATAGGTCTCCTATAATAACTAATTCTAAAATCACAATACAAATCACTTTTAAAATTTAGTTTTCTATTCACAGTAAATAACTTAATATGGAAATTGTGTTTACAATAAACTCATCCAAAGAATAGTTTGCACTTTCCAACAATGCACTTTTTAGAACTTTATTAAAATGCCTTATATTCAGAGGAATTGTATTATATAAATACTTGCCGTAGTGATTCAAACTATTTTTGGTAACCATATTAGGAGATTGGGGTAGGTTTAAGTCCTCCCTTATTCGGGTGGGGTAATTGCGTATATCGCCCCTTTTCTAGATGTTTTTTCTATGCAAAAAAGTGATACTTTTATAAATAATCATATCATAAAAGGATTTTTAAAGATTTAAATAGTGGTCTGCAGTGTGCAATTCTATCTGCATTACCTAATTGCTCGCTTTTGCAGCGGAAACATGGTAGACCTGCCAAGAGTTGTGTATCCCCAAAAAAACTATTTCGAACCTAATGCGTAACTCAAACAAAGCACGATATACCTCCAAGGATATTTTGGAATCGTTTATTTCTGTGGAGACCGTTCTTATAGCAAAAAGGAAAGATGTTTACATACTTGGTTGAAATGAGTTTCTCATTTAAGATTATTACCAATATGTAGACCTAAAAACTCTTTTAAAAAATACTATAAATTTAGTTTTTGAAATGTTTAAAGACAGTTTAGTTGAATGCATACATTTTTTGACCAAGATTTTGCCGAACAAGGACAACAGAATTATGAGCTTTTCTTCAGCAAGGAAAAGCCAAAGCAGACAAGATACATGGAGCAGTTTCTGTCATGTTTTTTAAAAAAATTCAAAATTAAAAAATTTAAAAAAATGGTATATTTCCATAACAAATAGTACATATCGGAATTATTCATATAGTTAAAAAGAAAGTAATTTATAATAATAATTTAACATACTTAAATCAAATTTAAAAAAAATAAAAATAGAAACATAGAAAAAAAAAGAAAAGGAAAGGAAGAAGAGAGAAACATGAAACTGATAAAGAGTAATGATTCACTGTGATCAAAAAGTAAACAAAAAAAAATTCGTCCAATGAAAAAAAAGGGATTTAGAGTTAAAAAAGCCTCAAAGTTCTCTTGAAAGAACTCAGGTTGTGTATATTTTTTATTTTGGGGGAAAAATGATTATATTTTTTTAAAAATTTTTCTGGACCCTTTTGAATTTTTTTTAATCTTGCACCAGGTATATAAAGTTGTTTTGTTTTTTCGTCTGGTAGGCATTAACATCACCACATTTTACAAAATTGTTAGTTTTTATTATGAACACAACACCAAATTTTAAAAAAGTACAGATTTATCACAGTCAGTTTTTTTTTTTGGGGTTTAAATATAGGACGACATGTTTTTAAAAATTTGGGCCTGAAAATTGTTCTTATAATGCGTTTTTGACAAATTAACACTTTTTTAATAAGTGGAATTACCCCATACCCGAAAAACCATATGACAGTAACGAGTTTATGACTGAGTAAAAAAATTTTTTTTAATTTTTTTTAACGTCAACATGATTTCTAAGTTGAAGGGGACAAAAAATTTTTGGGGGCCTACTGCAGACAGAATCAATGGGGGAGCTCCATAAAAAAGTGTTCACCAACCACGATACCAAGGTTTAGCAGACTCGCACTGTCTCAAGTTGGCAGAGGGGCCCCCTGACAAGTAAGCTCTGTCACGGGCCCCAAAGGGGGCGGGGAAGAGGGGAAAATTTTTTTGAGGAGTTTAGACAACCATTCTCCAGACACCAGTCTGTAATGCCCCAAAACCACACGTTTTTTTTTTTAAAATTGTCATAATCATCTCCGTCGACAACAGCCGAAGTATCATCAGCAAATAGCGAAAGCTGTCTTTTAAAATTAGTGGTAGATCATTTATAAAAAGAAGGAACAAAATAGGCCCAAAAAAACCTTTCTGTGGGCCCCCCTGTTTTAAATTTTTTCCCAATCAAAATTTTGGTCTTACTATCAAATGACACTTTCACAGCTTGTGTTTCTACCAGTCAAGTATGATTTTACCAAACCCCGGCCGGCCCTCTAATTCCATATTTTTCAATTTTACTAGTAAGCATAGCATGACTTAGAGTATAAAAAGCCTTGGTAAAATGGGGGAAGATACCTACAGATTTTTTTTTTTTATCAAAGTTATTCAAAAATTTTTAAAAAAAAGCCAGAACTGCATAAGTTGTAGATCGAAAACGAAACCCATACCCCCATGTGGGGTATGTCAAACCTTTCCCAAGAAATTGGAGCCCCCCCCCGAAACACCTCTAAAACCTTGAAAAACCCGGGGACAAAAGTAATGGGTCTGTTTCTCCACCAGTGATTTTTCCCCCTTTTGGAATTGGCCCAAAAAGGGGCATTCTTTAGATTTTTGGAAAAACCCATACCCCAAAGGAAAGATTAAAGGAAGAAAGGGGGATGGGAATGCTCGGCCAACTCAAAGGTTAAAAAAATTCCCATGCCCCGATTTTTTGTTTGGGAAAATGACTTCAGGGGGTTTGGGAAACCCCAGTCTCAGTAAACGGTCCCCAAAAAAAAGGGGAACCGGGGCGGGGAAAGATGTACCTCCATTTTTTTCCAAAGCCCCCGTAGCTGGTTAACAGATTCAATGAAATAATCATTAAGGGGTTTGAATTTAATGTTCACTGATTTCAGTATTGTTGCTCACTATGATTTTAGGCATTTTTGGCCTGGATTGGGGGGTTTTAGTATGAGAGTTGATAAGAGACCAAGGGTTTTTTGAAGGTTTTTTTTGAGTTAAGAAAAATGTCTAGAATTATACTGTTTTTTAGCTAGAGATATATTTTTTGGGGAAAATTTTTTTTTTTCTTTATAAGATTGTAATAGTTTTGGATCTTTTTAGAGGAAAAATTATTTTTTTTAAACCCGTCTAATAACCTTCCCTTTTTTAATATGAGGGTAATCCACTTTGAACTCTTCCTTTTAGGCCTGTAACGCTTGCTTTGCCCAAAGGAATTTCGAATAAGTTGTAAAATGTAGAAAAAGTAAGTAAATTTATTCTCCATGTACAAGGTTTCAAATTCAGAGAGCCAATCCTCCTTCAATAACAAATAATTAAAATAATTAACATTTTCTTTTGAAAAGTTTCTACTTTTTTAGTAAATTTTTTTTGTATACCAGAGAGACGGAAAAAACAAAAAATTTAGTCATGATCAGACAGTGTCGGATTATAGTGTTTACATGGGTAAAGTTAACATTTGTAAAGATATTATCCAAAAAAAGTACTAGAGTCGCCCTGAATTTTGAAGGCCCCCAAAAAAGGATTGATTTAAACCATAATGAATTAAAATATATTTGAAATAAAACTTGATTCCCGGGGGTTTCAAATAAGATCACAGTTAAAAATCACCACAATCAAAGACATATTCTGTTTACATAAATGAGTCAACAGTCTTTCCAAAGAATGACAAAATAAGTCCCAGTTGGCACCCCGGGGAACGAAAAGGCAGCAACCCTTTTTTTGATTCGCAATATCCGAACAGAACTTTTTTCCCGGGGAAGTTAAAAAAAGTTTTTCCGTCGGGCCCCAAATGATCCGGGGCAGTAGGGAACATTCACCAAGGTCTTTGGGGTGAATATTGCTACACCACCCCCCCAGTGGCCCCCGGGCCAAAGGGACGGGGGAGAAGGATGACACCATCAAAAACCATCTAAAGAAAAGATGTGGCCTCATCCCCAGAAAAAACCAATTTTCCCGAGAACTTCCGGAAAACCCCTGAGGTAAAAAAACTCCAATTCCAGTGATTTTAAGTCTGATACTTTTTGTTTTAGATTCAATACACGAACAGTATTCCTAGACAAATTTTTTGTCCCCCGGGGGAACGGGGGCCCATTGTAGCCCCCCTTTTTGGGGGATTGTAATGCGTTGTACCCACGTTTTTTGGGGAAAAGGGGAAATTTTTTTAAGCTAATATTTTCAGGCCAATTATTGGGGGTTAAAAAGGGGTCCTCCAGGTCTTTTTTTGCAAAAACCCTTTGGGGAAACCTTTTATATTTTTCCAGATTTGATGGAAAATTTTTCAATAATAAAATTCCCCCTGGGGCCAAAATTGTTTTTTTAAACTCCACAAGCTCAGGCTCATTAACTTCCAAGGAGTTTTAAAAAAATGGATGTCTGGGGTTTTTACGCCACCAATCCATAAATTTTTTTTCCCTTTCCCAAAAAAATTACACCCCCCTTTTCTGAGGCCGAACGTCGCCAGTGGTTGTTTGTTTTTTTTTAGTTTGAGCTGGGGTCCGGGGATGAGTCTGTTTTCCCCAGAGGGTACTATCGGGGCTGAGAAATTTTTTTTTTATCTCAGCAAGATTCTTTTTTTAAAAGAGCAGCTCCCCCTTTTTTTAGCTTTGTATTTGACAGTTAGTTCATAAAAAACTCTGGAAAGTTTTTCTAATTTATCTTCCTGATTAATGGGAAAAAACCTTAAATGGCCCCCTTTTCAGGGTTTTTTTATTTTTTTTAAAAAATTTTTCCCGCAACAGGGTTCCATGTGTAGAATCAATAGTTTTAGAAACTTTTTTTAGGTCAGATTTAAAATTTTTTTTTCCCCGCAAGTAGTCTGGCAAAGTTCCCCGCAGCTCACAAACCCAGCTTTAAAATGAAAAAATTCAATTTTTTTAAATTTTTTTATCAAGAAAAATCCAGCAAAATTTCAGGTTCGACTTCATCGAATTTTTTCAGCCTGTTCACTATGGCGTCCTGCCCCGAATTTTTGACAGAAGCAGCACACTCCATGCACGCGAAAAACATGGTTCTTTTTTTTAATTTTTGGGACCTGTGCTTCATTTTAAATTTTTGGGCATGGGCAGTCCTTGGGGACTAAAATACAAACTATTTCTATTTAAAATTCTTTGTCTTTTTGTTCATTCTTACATTTTAAAAAAGGACATAATGACATTTTATAGTGGCTGTATACCTTTTGGTTTTACAATAACAAATGTTACACAAAATTTAATATTTAAAAAACAAATAAAACTAAAAAAGGGGTTAAAAAACTCAATTTTTGGGGAAAACGCAGCCGACCGGAAATTTTTAAATTTTAAAAATAAAAAAAAATATGGGACCATCGATTTTGATGGGGTTTTTTTTTTGTTTAAATCACCCCCAATTAATTTTTAAAAAGAAAAATTTTTGCCACGGAACATAGGATGACAATGTGTCGTTACTAAAAAAAATTAATTTTTTTTAAAAAAAAGAATATTCTCAGCTATTACAGTTTAAGCCAGCAAAAAAACACCCCCCTGAAACTACGTTCGTTTATGAAAACTATTAAAAAAAAACACCTTTTTTCAATTTTTTAAAAAAACCTAGGGGAAACCCCAATTAACTGTTAATTTTTGAAAGGGGCCAACGTCCCTAATTCACATAAACCTGCCTGCCTTTCATATCTGATAGCAAACACCATTGTTTTAATTACTCCTATTTTCGCGAATTACATGTAATTTTTATGACTGAGAAATGATAAACACAAATGGGAAAAATTCAAAAATAATATTTAGAGTGATTTACATTATTTATTAATCATAGAAATAAATACATTTTAAATGGCACGTCAAGTAGATACTTAAATAATAAATACTAAATTACACAATAAAATAAAAACCATAACAAAAGATGGTACAAGGTACAAGTACATTATAAAATATGACAAAATGGTATATTTAACAAGTTTATCTTTATGTTTATGATACTATAATAAACTTTCTTTAGAGAATTTAAACGTCAAATATCAAATTTGTCACTTTGGTCCACATTTTAATACCCAAATGAAAAAAAGAATGTGTAACATCATTTAGACCTCTAATTAAAAATTTGGTTCATCCCATGTAAACAAGGCTTTTAATCCATAAAAAGTATGGAAATGAAATGAACATGAGTAGATAATATACTCAAAGCAATGACAAGCTGAGGTTCCCACTAGCAATGAGTACTCTCACGGATTTACTCCAAGAGGAAGGGTGTTAAACCCAGTCACTTTAAACGCTAAAAAACCTACTCCAAGAGCGTCAATGGAATTAAGTTTTTTAGACATAATTATTAAACCAACAGGTATAGACTAACCACTTCGCATAACTTCCTTATTTTTTTCACAGATATTAAGAATACCTATGTGAATTTACATACCAACTCTCATTCCTTTACGTGGAACATAATGAAGTTATAATAGGAGGGAAAATATTCTGTTGCCAAGACTGAAACCTTTCATGTAATATACACACTGCATATGTCAAGCCAAAAGTTGGGGTGGCGCACAGATGTGTGCCTAGATCGGTTTTATATAGCATTTCACCAAAAAAAATATGAAATGTTCTGAATAACTGGTTTTCTAAATTAAGATAGAGAATATTCTATGGTAATGTTGCACTATAAAAATCTCTAACTGAATTTATTGATAATTATTCTCTTTCTTCAAAAATTATTACCTGATTTTTTATAATTTGTCCTTTTTTCTAAAAAATTAAAGATAAGTTAAAAAAAAATGTAATTATCTAGATGTAGAGCTACAGACAACTCTGTCAAAAAAATGTTTCACCCCCTAGAAATTATTCTACAGGAAGGAAATAGATATCTAAAAGTGGAGGAGCACTTTTTTTACCGGTTAATTTAAATAAAAACTTTTTAAAAAATAAAAACCAGATTTTGTGTTTTTTTGTGATTCTCTGATGTGATGATCTTAAAATTAAAATAAGGCAAAGTTTTTGTTTACTTTATATTGATAAAGGATGCAGTGAGTCTATGTCATTGATTTATGTGGAGAAATGTTATTAATTCACTGAAATTTAGTTATTTTAAATTTTCGAGTATTAATACACTCAAAAAGTGGCTTTTGGGCAAACCCGATTTTTTTATTCACTTCAAAAGAGTCAAAATAAAACCTATTTCGAGTATTAACACACTCAAAAAGTGTCTTTTCGACAGACAGAATTTTTTAACCACCTGAAACGGCATAGAATGAGCCTATTTCAAGTATTAAGACACAAAAGAACAAATCAGATTTTTTTGTCAATAAGTAATTATTAAAAATATCTTCCCCCATTATAAACTTACGGGTCCGTTGTCTATCAATTTAAAAAAATTAAAATTACAGTTTAAAAGAGCTCATTTGTTTAGTAAATTTCAAAAAGAAAAAATACGAAAACGATTTTTTGCAAGGAAAAATGAAATTTAAATTGGAAAAAACACTATGTTTTTAGGTTAAGTAAAAGGCCAGATTTTGCGACGTTGTCGGATCAAGAAAAAGATTGAAATTTAGCTTTTCAAGCATTATGGATTAAATAATAATACACAAATTACAAAAAATAATAAATTTTTAAATAAGGTGGTGAGGCCCACTCTATTTTTAGCTACTTTTAGCTATATAAAATCAAAGAATTAGGATATTAAACTTACAATTTAATGAAGAAAACCTAACAAGAACTAGCCAGAGCTAGGTTATAGTTTGGAAGTTTGTTATTTCTGGTTAGTTTTTTCCAAAAAAAAACTTCATTTCTGGTAAATGGAAAAAAACAACTTTCTATAAAAACAAATTATTAGAAAACATCTGGCAACATTGCTTATTAAAGCAGGGAAACGTCAACAGAACAGTTTCATATCATCTCTTTCTAATGTATTCTTTGTCACTTTTTTTATGTTAAATCGGCCATTACTTTAGTATATTTATTATTTAATTTTTTCAAACCCTATGTTTAAAAACGTTAAAGTTCACCGAGGCCCCTATTTTATGCATTAACTCACTCAAAAAGTGGCTTTTAGACAGACGGAATTTTTTAACCACCCCAAAGAGTAGAATGAGCCTATTTTGAGTATTAAGAAAAAAATAGAACAAACCAGATTTTTTTTTTGTTTATATAACAATTTTTTTGTTAATAAATAATCATTAAAAATATGGTAATAGGATTTTCACTCAATTGATATTGAAATATATGTGTAAAAATTAAAAGTAGAAACACAATTAAGCAAAACCTGCTAAATAACACGGAAAATACAAACCCCTTACTTTTCTATTTAAGGTTTAATTATCATTGTAATTTAAATAGCCCGCCACTCCCTAACCAATCAAATTCAACATGGATGCCAAGTCTGTTTAGGAACTATCAATATTTTAAATCGTATCGATTTTAACAAAATGCTAAAATGCAAATGCTTTTTTGACTTTTTCACTAAAACACAGCCAGACTACTTAAATAGTTTCAATTGGAATAAAACATAAAAACTTACATCAAAATGGTTTTCACAAAAATAAAGGGTTTTCCTTTGGGCATTTTTCTCAATACCTACAGCAGCACACCAGGCTTTTTTTTCCTACGTCTTTTTTGGAAGAGAAAAAAATATTTTTGAAGATCCTAAACTCGGCCGGTTTGGGTTTCTAAATAATAACAATACACTTTTTTTATTTTGAAAAAATAACGGAAATTTATTTAAAAAGGGTTCATATCAAGGAAAGTTTGGCGATAATAATAACTATAGTAATAAAAATTGGGGAAGTTTGGAAAAAAAACACACTATTTACAAATTAGAAATTTTTTTAAAAAATATTAGAGGTAACAGGTTATACAGGGAAATTTTAAAAGACAATTGACAGGAAACGCCAAAATTTTTTGATGTTGCGCATATCAATTTTTTGACAGGCGATCGAATAACAAAAAAATGACAACAAAGCAGAAATTCCACCAATAGAAAATTTTTGGGGGTGGGGCCGGCCACAAAATTCAAACTTAAAAGATTTTTAAGGGTTTCCCCGGGGCCAAAAAATCGGGAAAAATATTTTTAACCCTTTTTTTCATGTGGGTTTGCAATAAGCTAATAAAAAAACCGAAAAAACCCATTGTCTCGAAAGTTGCCTCCTATCCGATTTTAGCCAAATTTCGATACAGAGATTTTTAGGGGCACTGGGGTTCAAATCTGAAAAAAAAAGTTTTTTCAACGATTTTTTAGAATTTATCATCAAAATTGAAAATCAAAGTAAAATTTTTTTTCTCTACTTCATTTTTTTTACAGAATTTTTGATTTTTAAATTTTAAAATTGCACAATTTTAAATTTTAAAGACACCTTTTTTTAAAAATTGTTTTTATGTTTATTTTACACCTTTTTTCATTTAACAAACCTACCACATGCCCCAACCCCGGCCCGCAACCATAACTGGGGTTTTTTAAAAAATATGGCTGTTCCCTTTGAACTTAAAAAGTTTGCAATTTAAGGGAAAAAATTGTAAAATAAATAAAAAAAAAGGTTTTTAAAAAGGGGTTTATAAAATATTGTGTGCCACTTTAGTGTAAAAAAAATTTTTAAAAAAGAAGGGGGAATATAGTGAAAATGAGGTTAGTTTGATTTTCAATTTTGATGATAAATATCTCGAAAACGAAACGTTGCCGAAAAAATATTTTTTCAGATTTATAATCAGCGCCCCAAAAAACCCCTGTATACCAAATTTGGTCAAAATCGGTGAGGAGGAAACTTTCGAGACAAAACCAACAATTTTTTTGTTAATAAATAATCATTAAAAATATCTTTCTCTATTATAAATTTACTATTGTTATGAACAGTAATGGTTTTCAGGTGGTAAATTTTTTTTTACAAATTTTTGCTGGAGTCCGACTTCTGAACAATAATTACCAGAAAATATTTTAGAAATGTATTTCAAGGATGGATTTTGATAAAATATGGTACTGAATACTTTTAAAAAATTGTATAAAACAGCAATTTTGGTAATTGTCTCGAAAGTTGCCTCCTCTCCGATTTTAACCAAATTTGGTATACGGGGGTTTTTTGGGGCGCTGATTACGAATCTGCAAACATTTTTTTTCGGCAACGTTTTGTTTACGAGATATTCATCATCAAAGTTAAAAATCAAACTAACCTATTTTTCACTATATTCCCCTTCTTTTTAACACAATTTTGATTGTTACACTAAGGGGCACACAATATTTTATAAACACCTTTTAAAACCTTGTATTTTTATTTATTTTACACCTTTTTTCCATTAAATTGCGAATCTCAAGTTCAAAGGCAGCAGCCATAATTGTTTACAAAAGCCTAGTGAATACATGGTTGCCTACACGTTACGGCGTGTGAAAGTGGAGGTTTGCAATTAAATGGGAAAAAATTGTAAAATTAATATAAAAACAAGTTTCTAAAAGGTGTTTGTGAAATATTGGTACACAATATTGGTGTAAAAATCAAGAATTCTTTGCAAAAAGAAGGAGGAATAATGTAAATAAGGTTAGTTTGATTTTCAACTTTGATGATGAATATCTTGAAAACGAAACGTTGCCGAAAAATGTTTTTTTCAGATTCATAATCAGCGCCCCAAAAAACCCCCGTATAACAAATTTGGTCAAAATCGGAGAGGAGGCAACTTTCGAGACAACTACCGCAATTTTTATTGTTGCTGGCTAAAGTATGTTATAATAAAACAAAAACTTCACTAAAAAATTGGTAATTGTCTCGAAAGTTGCCTCCTCTCCAATTTTGACCAAATTTGTATACGGGTTTTTGGGGCGCTGATTACGAATCTGAATTTTTTTTTCGCAACATTTGCTTTTTAGAGAATTCATCATCAAAGTTGAAAATCAAAGTAAACCTTATTTACACTATTCCTCCTTCTTTTTGCACAGAATTTGATTTTTACACCAAATTGGGTACAAATATTTCACAAATATACTTTTTAAAAAATTTTTTAGTATTTAAAAATTAAAAAATTTTACATTTTTTTTTCTTTAATTGAAACCTTTCCAATTTAAAAACACGCCGCAAGGTGTAGGCAACCATGTATACACTAGCCTTTTTGTAAACAAATGTGGTTGCTCCCTTTGAACTTGAAAGTTCGCAATTTAATGGAAAAAAGGTGTAAAATAAATAAAAATACAAGGTTTTAAAAGGTGTTTATAAAATATTGTGTGCCACTTTAGCGTAACAATCAAGAATTTTGTACAAAAAGAAGGGGGAATATAGTGAAAATTAGGTTAGTTTGATTTTTAACTTTGATGATGAATATCTCGTAAACGAAACGTTGCCGAAAAAATTTTTTTGCAGATTCGTAATCAGCTCCCCAAAAAAACCCCCGTATACCAAATTTGGTCAAAATCGGAGAGGAGGCAACTTTCGAGACAATTACCAAAAAATTATTTACATACACTAGGTTTTCTAGGTATTTTTACTATAATTGTAAGCATTATTATTCATTTTAGAGTTGAACAAATACTTGTGTTTCCCCCAAAATGGGTATAACAAAAATAAATCTAAACTACCTGAGTCCATTTCCTTCCCCTCCTTCCTGGAACTTGTCCGTTTTCGGTTTATCGAGAAAAGCCCCCATCGCTTCTTACTTCTTTTATTACGTCTATCGATATCTCCTCTACTAACGCAATTTCATTTTTTTTTATTAAAAAAATGTTTGTCGCTGCAACAAAATTAAAAATAAGCACGTTGGCGTAATAATTTTTTTTTGACGTAGGGCGAACGTAAACACGTGCGAAGGTCTCGAAATTCGCTCGAAAACTCGCACCTCTCGTTCACCCCTTTTAGGTTATGATTACCTCGAGCGCCTTTTTCGATTTAATGGCACTTTTCGAAAGATTCCATGGCAGGAATTTTCAAAAATATTCTTTTAATGCACAGTCAACAACAAATAAATTATAAAAATGGCGGAAATAAAACGACTGAACGCGTGCGCCTCGCTAAAAATAGATCTTGACAGTGACGTAATTTGCCACCAATCGCAGGCTGTCTTTTCAGCTGATTCGTATGATACGATTAAATACTAGTTTTTAAATTCACCCAAATTGCTCTTTTGTCTTGATTCCAAATCCAGAACGTGCCCAATCCAAATTTCCCAAATCTGCATAGCACCTGACCATTGTCTTTGTAATAAGACAAAGACAATGACCTGACCTGTCCAAAAATCTTTAATAGATCTCTTATTTGAGCTCTTATCCGGAAGATTTATGAACGTAGCTAGTATCCATATTTTTTTGGATATGGATGGTAGAGATAAGGCTCACCTCACTCTTATAGCTGTTTGGCTTAAAAAGTTTTGCACTAATAAATAGGAAACGCTGTTGTAGCTAAGTGAACCAATGAGAACCAAAAGCCTTGACTGCAATAAATTATATAAAGGTAAGTTTAAAATAACGAGGTTATTGGTTTAAAAAAGGTTCTTGGGAACACCAGCGTCATCTTAATTTTGTGCCAGGTCAACGACTATATACTACAGGATTGCTTAGTTCCATTTAACGTACGTTGGAAAATTTAGCGAATGCGGGGAGCGGCTATGACGTCACCATCGGTGCTGAATAGTTTTATTTACATTCATTTGGCCATTTGATCGTATGTGAATTGAATGTTTTTTTAGTTTATGTTGTAATTTCATTGAACAATTGGCATTTATTAAAGTACTTTTAGTGTAGTTTGGACTAGAGAAGACAAATAAACATTTATTTCGTTTTGTTTATGTGTGTAACACTTCAAGTTAGGACAAAAAAGGTAAATGGCTACAATTCTTTAAGCCTAGCGTAAACTTTTTAATACGACTTTCGCAATATAACTACCTTAAACAATGCGTTAAAACTCACACTAAAAGAGTAGTTAGCATATACCTTTAACTGACCTTATGGTGTCCATGTTCCGTTAATAACTTCCGTTTCGTCCGTCCATAACATTGTTTCATCTATGGAACGTGTCGGTGATATGAAGAAAGAATTTTTTTAATACAACAGCAACGGGAGCTTCATTTTTACCACACAATGCTCTGATTTAATTTAAATTGGTTGTTTTCACACAAATTTAGGCATTACCATCCAGGAACTGAAACCAAAGAAAAATATGTGAGACCTTTCATCATATTTATAAAAATAAAACAAATATGTATGTAAATATATTTGCAAAATATTGCTGACTATTCTAGAGTTTTAAAAGTTTCTATTTATTTCTGACGAAAAAAGACGAAACCTACCTTAAATATATATTATCCAAGGCATCAGCAACTGTTTCGGCCTTCCTTTGCCATCATCAGTGTTGTACGGTCCCTAAGGACAACAACAGACAGCCGCCTACTCATTATATGTTTTACTCCAAGCTGAAACGTAAGCAGCTGTCAAGAAGACACTGAGGCTTTGAAATGTTTGCAATTTAAAATTTTAATGTTATTGATGATATAAATAGGTAAATAGGTACCTAAAAGGTATCTTTATTAGCAATATCAGTAAAGAATTTTCATCGCCTCTTGGTGTATTCTTAATTTAAAGTTATGTAGTAGAATAAATTGGCTAAAAAAAGATTAATTAGTACATTTCAAAAACTAAAATACCCTAAAAAATAAATTAAAAAGTACATTAAAAAAATTAAATAACCTGAAAAAAAGCAAGAGATTAAATGCTGAAAAAAGGTAAAAACGTTTATTTAAAAAACTAGAGTATCCTGAAAAAAAGGAAAAGAATAATTGGTACATGTAAAAACTTTAAATATCCTGAAAACAGAACATTTAGTATATTTATAAAAAATACAAGTTGCTTAAAAAAAATGTTAGAAAGCACAATAAAAAATAAAATAACCTAAAAAAAAACGGAAAGATTAATTAATAAAAGATGCTGAAGAGACAATGGTTAAAAGAACATTAAAAAAATCTAAAATGACCTGAAAAAAAAAACAGACACATTAGTACATTTGTAAAATTAAAATATGCTAAGAAAGGGTTAAAAAGTTTATTTTCAAAACCAGAATGAACATCCTGGAAAAAAAAAACAAAATAATAATTACATTAAAAAAATAATAATAAAACAACCTGAAAAAACAACAATTTAATTGGTACAATTGTAAAATTAAAATATGCTGAAATAAAGAATACAAAGTTTATTTGAAAAACCAGAATATCCTGAAAAGAAAAAAGAAAATAATTAGTACATGTGAAAACCTTAAATACCCCAAAAAACAAATAAATTTGTACATTTATAAAAATTAATAGTTGCTGGAAAAAATGGTTAAAGAGTACATTTAAGAAAATAAAATAACCTAAAAAAGAAAACAATAGATTATTTGGCACATTTTAAAATTAAAATATGCGGAAAAAAGGTTAAAAAATTTATTTAAAAAATCAGAAAAAAGAAACTAATTTATTAGGACCGGTGAAAACCTTGAATATCCTGAAAAACAGACAAATCAGAATATTTAAAAAAAATAAAAGTTGCTAAAAAAAATGGTTAAAGAGTACATTTAAAAAACTGAAATAACCTGAAAAAGGAAATAATAGATTAATTGGTACATTTGTAAAATTAAAATATGCTGAAAAAAGATTGAAAAACCAGAATATCCTAAAAAAATATAATTAGTTCATGTGAAAACCTTGCATACCCTAAAAATAATACAAATTAGAACATTTAAAAAAAAATTAAAAGTTGCTAAAAATGGTTAAAGTGTACATTTAAAAAACTAAAATAACCTGAAAAAGCAAACAATAGATTAATTGTTACATTTGTTAAATTAAAATATGCTAAAGTAGACTGAAAAACCAGAAACTCCTAAAAAAAGAAAAAATAATTAGTACATGGAAAAACCTTACATACCCTGAGACACATATAAATTAGAACAATTTAAAAAAAAAATAAAAGTTGCTAAAAAAAATGGTTAAAAGTATATTTAAAGAACAAAAGTAACCTAAAAACAAGAAACAGAATAAATATTACATGTCCCTTTAATATTTAATTGAATTGGTATATTTATAGAAAAATAAAAGATGCTAAAAAAACCATTAGAAAGTACTCTGCTCCCTACATTCATTAAAAAAATTGTGGCGCCTGCAACGCTTTTTTGTTTAAACAGTTTTTTTTAAGGGAAAATAAATGAAAAATGTAACTAAATATTTTTTATTTTTAATAACTTGTGTTCACGTTTAAATTAAATATATCTATTTTAGATAATAAATTGGTTTATTTATACGCTGAT